>PNEQ01090349.1:5235-29115 GCA_003012365.1 Medauroidea extradentata
GGATTTATCTAAAACACGTTACAGGTCTTTTTACCTCATGAGAGAGTGAATTTTGAAAAACCCTTGAATAAAACTGTAGAATACTTTATCGGTATCTTGTGAACGTTAAAGACATGACAATAGCCCACGGGATCAAGATATATATATATATATATATATATATATATATATATATATATATATATATATATATAATTGGAAACATATTCAAGGACTTTTCACACCTTTAAATGTTGAATTTCGATAAATTCTGAAATCGGCTAATACGAATTTTTCTGTGAGTCACATTGTAGCACAAATCACGATGTTAGGCCGTCTGGTTCGAACACTATCGACGTTCCTTAGAAAATAAATTTTACCCCTTTTCACCCCCTTAAATGTGGAATTTCGAAAAATCCCTTCTTAGTGCTCACTTACGACCTATAGAGAAATCACACAATAATTTTTACGATTCTACGTCCAGTGTTTGTGCTACAGTTTGATATGTCAGTCAGTCAGTGTTCTCTTTTATATGTATAGATATTTCGGCCGTACAAACAAGGGTATGTAAATCTTCCTAAGCAAGAATTTGTTAATGTCTTGTTCTAATCGTCCACACAGAGAGACACACGCGCGCACATTAAACTAACACATTTACGAAAATTATTTTTTTTTTTCATAGTATTCATAAACGTCATCCGATCTTTATTTTTGCTTGCTCCACTCATTTAGTTATACAACAAATAATGCGAGCCAGTACATTTATGAGCTAAAGAGAAACAATTTTGAAACAAAATTTTACTTTTTAGTGCCACAGCAACTTGAATACCGTTATGATTACAAATACTTCCTAGGTTCTGATAACACGAAACTAAAAACTTTGAGTTTTCATACTTTTGTAACTTGGAAATTCCACTGATAAGGGAAGAGGGCATATACGTGAAGTGTTTACTGTTTATAATAAAATCCTTTCAGACAATAAAATAAATGGTTGAGTGTTGTTTTCCGTTGCAGATAGTGTGCCAAGTATTTATTGTGGTCGAGCTGTGATGAAACTAGTCTCTTTTGCTGTGTATTTCTGTCAGAACTTGTAGTTGAAACTGTTTTCTTTGACATGTGTTACATACCTGTAACCACAACATATTTGTCATCCATACTACTAGCTCAACATAGTGGACGGTACATGCTAACCGTGTGACACGAGTAATGATTATATACGAGACGCGTAAATATAAATAAATAAATATTGACTTTTAACTCTACAACATAAACAACTTACTGTACTGGTTACAGATGTGTGTTCCGGAAAAATTCTGTTCTTCTTAGTAAACTTATTTACAGAGTTTGACTTACATAAATATTGCAAAATTTTCCTTAACTGTTATACATAACTGTTGCTGTAAATGTACTGAAAAAAAAAAAAAAACAAAGGTTTTTCTCGTGTAGATTAGAGTAAGGCAGGATTCTGAAGAACTGTGTGTGTTTGGTAATCTTCTGTATATTTACTTCTTCTTATTATTTACTATCGAAATTGAGAAGAAGACAAGACAGTAACACAGCCTGGTATGTTTTGCTGGCAAAGTTCCTTTCACACCTTTAACCGTCACAATACTCACACATGTATCGACAGACTCAGCCCAAATTTGGTTATTTACTGCTTCAATTGGCCAGAACATTTTGTAACTCAGTCTTCTCAGACATGTAACATCAAGTTAAAACACAACTCTGTGCATAAGAGAAGAACTAAGTAATTAATAATCATAATGACACCACTAATTCTGGAAAAATATGAAATAAAGGGCTTTAATGTAGGATAGATAACACCTATTGTATCTTGTTCTTGACATTGACAAGAACGACTTATTATTCTTTAAACTCGAGAGTTAAGGTTGTGTGAGGTAAGGTTGTGCGCTGCTGAAGCTAAAATAGCTTTCGGTCTCCTATAAATTATGTTATTGAATTATATAAAATAATGAAATAAGACAAAATGTGTAAAACACTTCATATTATATATATAAATATATAGACACATATGTTATACATAACGTATATGAATGAATTATAAACACATCATATACATATATTTATTTATATTTATAAACACCCACACTCTTTACAGAAACTGAACTTTGCGATTTAATTTTTAAGTTTCGAAACAGAGATAGTAAAATTTACAAGTTGCTCTTTTCATATTATTGTTCGGTTTCGTGTACCGAGAAAAAATTCACGTCACTATAGGAAAACTTTCGAACTATAGGTATACATAAGGTTTTATATTTTTTCTGTAATCACATCCTGTATATACATAAATGCTTCACGCTGTAAAGCGTAACAAGTCGTACAATATTATACGGTGATTGGCAAAGCTTACAAACCCGGGTATCATTTATTCAGTTAAATTTTAACTTGAAACCTAATTTCAGAACTTGTCTCACTAGTCTTCTGGAGTTTTTTTTAGTAATAAACAAACAGCTTATGTATCTCAGTTGGTTGTTTTTTAAGAGCAATATAATATTTTGTGACGTCTGTAAATCGTTAAATTAATTTTGATACGAACCACTGTGTACGCCGAAAAATAAGTTGGATTATACGTAATGTTATATGTTTATATTTACAAGTTATTCTACGATTGTTAGTATATTATTTATATAAGTTTAGGACAACGTAATTGAATGGTAATCCCTAGATATCATAGGGAAACCAAATGGGAAATTCTGCTAGTATGCACCACGGGATACGTGCAGTTTTTAGTTGGCCAGCTGACGATTATACTGTGTCTCACTCTCGTGTTTCCTCTATCACTCTAGTAAGGTAGAATTTCATAAAGTGCGATAACAAGACAGCACTGACCTTCAATAGCTGCCTGGCAACAGCTGCCTCATTGACAAACATTAACTTCTAAACCACTTCTAGGAATGAGATCTCAACTGCTTAGTGACAGCATAAGGTTCACTACGTGTTTCCTTTTGATAACTTGAAACTAACTAATAACGTGACCTTAACTGCAAATAAAAATTTTTGTAGACGTACTAGTTTAAATATTTAATAAACTAAGCACATTTAAAATCTATGGTAGTTGTCTGCAAAGCTATAGAAACTACGCATAATAAAGATGTTTACCAACGAAACTTAAAAAAAGGGCAATTGAAAAAACTCGAAATTAAATTATTGAAGTAAACTTTACAGAACTTCCAATTAAATTTTAGCTAAAATATTAATACATATAACTATAGTTATAATAATCACGAGCAGTATTAATTTAATATTTCTGAAAGTTTCTGATACACAGAATTTTTGAAAATTCCGAATGGTGCAAAACGATGTAAAGTGGCATTATTGCCCGCACTAAAATCATGTTGAAAAACATTTTCTTACAAATCTTTTTGGGTACCCAATTTTTCCGCCTCCTTCCTCACCCGCCACGATTTGCCCATCCCCTCCATTCTTTACTCTTTATCCCATACTTGGTAAAATATTCGCGGGCAAAAAACGCGCATCAACTCACAATGTATCATTGCAATATGTTGATGGTATAGGTACACTTATAACATACAGAGTAACGTTCATTATGTGTCTACATGCAAAGCTAACAGTTTAAAAACACTGTTATTTGAGAGCTGAGTTGAGGATGACATAGAGCAGCAGCAATATATTTGCGGAGCATCCGGACATCCTCACAGAAACGCCAACCAATATCATGGAGTGGAATCTAAATGGCTTCAACAAGATGAATGTAGTTTAGACGCTATTTAACCGACGCTTCAATACTGTTTAGTGGTTGGCGGTAAAATTACTTCTAACGTTTATCACGTGTGTTTAAAATGTTATAAGTCATCTACTTCATTAGAAACGTTCGATATTTTTTCTTAAAGATACATTTTTTATCCGGGTATTGCATGTGACCCTTTACATATCGTCTTACGGTCTCGAATTACAAATAACCTATATCTTCCATTCATAAACTAATTCCATACGGTAGCAATATTAAATTAAATGTGACATTTACAGAGCCGGAAAGAATAAATAAATATTTGTATGTTTTATGACAGCGGTTGATAAGCTAGAATATCAAATGATATGAAATTCAATGCAGTGAAGGTCACTTCATAAAATCGTATTACACTAACCAGTATTATCGTTTGACAAACCGTTTAACATATTAGTTATGGTACGGAAACTGCTATTACCTACTACAATACATATTACCGTAGCGTTTCTACCACTGGTTCAGTTGACTAACTGAAGATATTAGCATACATAAGCTAAGACGTTTTACGTTTTTATCACGGCTGAGTATGTGTACGTTGACAAGACTAGATGTAAGATTTAATGGTATTAATCAATTAGTATAAAATATTCAAAATAAATGCTCGAATATAATTTATTTTGTGTAAGTTAAGAAACGTCAATAAATATTCAGTCGTATGTATTTTTTTGGCATCAAAGGAAATCTTGCTACGAAAGTGTCATATTTACGTTTAAAAATGTTATATTTAAATATTATCGGCGGTTTAATAAACTATGTGAGTATATGTCAAGTATTATTACCTTTTGTAGCATTTTACTTGCATCATGCAATGAGCAATGATATTTATGTAACAAAAACCAGAACATTTAAGAGGAATGGAAATGTGCGACGTAGAGCGAACGACTGGAATACTCAATCGTCAATAAAGTCTGAACTACTCATTAAAATTTGGTGAGATTTTTTTTCGAGTAAATATTTTATCAGCGGACGTTTATTTACATAGCGCTATGTGGTAGCAGGATTTACTTTAGATTAATAAATTAAAAACTATTTATTTACAAAAATATGGGATTGAAACTACAAACATTTAAAACTTTTTGTTATAAAAATTTAATATGTTAGTATCTAGGCCTCTAAAGTAACCGAGTTTCAAAAATACTGGCATTTTCATTTGAAAATAATTTTAACATCCGTAAACCTCTCGCGCAGTTATTTTCCGATAGTTATATTATTTTTAAATGAAAACGCAAGTATTTTTGAAATTCTGTTACTGTGGAGGCTACATCGTTAATTATTTGTTTGCCCATAAATCTGTACGTTGTTCTCCCCAACAGTCCGGTACATAAAACCAACAAAACAAGTTACCCCCAGAGCTTATAGGTGCTTACGTAAATCTTACTCCATCTACTCAATAGGGTAGATATTACTCTGAAACTGATCTGGATCCTCGTGCGTGTATAGAATAGCGCTGTCAGGAATGTCTGAAAGTTCAACTAGATCTTTTCGCTGTATCTACTCATGTTTACCCTGCTTTGTATTAGAGTATATAACTAACAGCAGACGACAAACACGAAAGCACGAGTAAAACATAAACAAGCAGATCATTCCACGTATATACACAAAATAAAATAATACGTTGTACAGCGCTTGAGTGCGTGTTGAACAAAGAATACATTATCTAAATGTAGTATGTACCTGACAAGATGTCTGGAGGAGTACATCAAACAAATTGTCGCCGGATAGATGCAATTCACGTATATTATAAAGTATTCTATTGTTATTTATTAGAATTTATAGCTTATAGAATTAATTGTATAAAGTTTATATTTATTTGCATGTTGTTAACTTTTGATTAACATATTTTCTGTACTCTCCGAACTGGGTCGGAGAATAGGAGTCGAACAGATCGGCAAAATAATATACTATTTCTTCACATTTTGCCTCATTTTAAGTAGGGCGCCAACATACTACTGCAATGTTTTAAGAATTTTAAGAAAATAACCGTTTAACATATAGCAACTGAGTAAATTTGTCTCGTAATTGATATTACTGGGTAGAATAAACCCACTACGTATCCGTAAGCGACTTATGTCGTGAAATGGTAAATATATATTTTCAGGTAACATAGTCGAAAATACACTCGAAGAAGTAAGGTTAAACCCGAGCTAATGTACAACATAGCTAAATATATTGCCGAGATAAACCGCGGGATGATAAGAGAACACTATTGGTCATATTTGAAACGAAGGTTTATATAACTATGAGTTTGCCTCTACTCACGTAGTGAATAACATAATCTAGATTTTTCTGTAACATAATTGATCGTCTTTTAAGTAATGGTGAAACGACGCAGACTTTGAATCAACACATCGATTATTCCACGCGACTGAACTGTCCACCGAGGATGAATTACATGTTTTGTTCTACGAATACTTTTTAGGTAGAGTTATATTTTATAAATATTATATTCCGGTACTTATATTTGACTGAATTCACGTTCGACAAATGATGGTTGCATTCTCATACAATAGCTTACATTCTGTTACATGAAAACCGTTTAACACAAGAATTTTCTTCCGCGTTTAGTTTAGAGATAAAAATTCTGATAACCCTATGTCTTATTTTCCAGGTCTGCCTTCACCGTTCATTTCTGCAAAATTTCGCAGTCAACAAAAACTCAGCTTTGCACGTAGAGTTACAGAAAACCAGGGAGTAAAGTTCTGCGTCGCCTGCTAACAAAATACGTATTTTTAGTTTACATTTACAAAAAAAATTTACGCTTATAAAATCGCCTTTCTGTCTGTTTTTCTGTGAGTTTCCGTGTGCGTAGGTGTGTGTGTGTAGGTGTGTGCGTGTGGGCGTGTGTGTGTCTCCCTTAAAAACGTTTCAACCAGTGAACCAAATTTTACTAAATTTTGTGCACATATTGTTCTTTGAAATCTGACTTGCCACATTTATATTCCGTCTACGCCATGTTTATAGTTGCAAATGGCAGCCGTTTTAACACTTTTCGATATGACTAGAACTAGGTGCATATTTTCAAAACGGCGGCCAATTTCATAGTTGTAGCATGTTATATCATATCTTACAAAATATGTTTAAGAATATCACCAAACTTTGTACACATATACTGCATTCAAAGCTAGCTTCAATATTTCGGATTTCGTTCAATCTGTTTGCATATTTTAAATTGGTTGCTATTTAAATATTTTTAGCATAGCGTCACATATATTAGGAAATATTTTTCAGAACTTCAAGAAACTTGATACACATATACTACATACAAGTTTGAGTAGAATACTGTGATTTTGTTCGTCCCTTGTTTATATTTTGACTCGCTTCACTCTACTCGCTTATGGCCCAACATCAAATTTTAAATTTACATATATCATCCAGCAATTTTCGAATACATTTTTTGTGATGGAAGAAAACACCATGAGAATTTTCATATCAAGTAATCGTAAACTATATTAGCATAGTGTATAAAAATGTTATGTAACTTTGAACGACACTTAAAAGTTGCGTTTTGTTTTGGTTAGTTTTGAGATTACTATAATACTGCTGTAAGCATCATTTTTTTTTTCAAACCTGTTGCCCTAAAATCTCGGATAAGCAAAACAAACTCGCCCGGCAAATTTTACTTCCTAGGACCGCCTATGCCAGCGTGCAAAATTTTCCGTGCTCTGAATGAACGTGGTTAGTTCTACAGAGATCTACATGTACTCGTTATGAAGTAGGATGACAGATGTACACCAATCCCATCTCACTGCATAAATTTTACTATAAATATATGTTTCCTATATGACACGTACAAAAACTTTGTCCGTTTCAGTCACTTCAAGATCAGTATCCTCATTGTTTATGTAAAGGGAATGCGTTTTACCTACAATACTGAAGAACTCTAACTTTAAAATAGACGTTAAAACATGTATATCTTATTCCTTGATCGTTAGAAAGTGCTGACGTTTCTGCAAGCACACTTGAGAAATTTTTTACGTTAGAGTTTGTGCAAGTTGAAAGAAAGTACTTTTATCCAGGGCGTAATCTCGAAGATTGAAGATTGTTCAGTTGCATCAGGTGAAGTGATGTGCAGACCTCGTCTATGTTGTTACAGCATCATGCAGCTACTGGTACCATTCATGCTGGTCGCTGTACAATTACAGCCACACCAGTCATGGAGCTGGGTTCTTGGAAGACCCAGGAATACAGCACTTATACGTAGGTTATATCGTAAGCTTCTCAAAGAGCTCTTGATCACATATGCACTTAAAAGTCATACTAATGTTTACATTACACCTCCCAGCTTATTGTAAACTTCAGCAAAAACCAGTCGATAACATAACCAATAACCAGGCCGTAGTTTTGAGGCAGATGCTTCGAAACATAAACATACTAAAGGCCAACCATTATCAGTTCTTTAGTTTTTTAAGTAGTTTTCATTAAACAATTTTACAAGAGTATAAAATAAATGATTCGGAGTAGATTAAAGACACTTTGTGACCTCTGAGCGCCATATATTGAATGAAGTTGGCGGTCATATACGGTAAGTAAACCGTGTTGTAGTAGGGGAAACGGAAGTATGCGAGAAAGCCGAGTTCTGTTGGAATATTAATCGTGTAAGACAAATACAGACGTAACTATCGTACGCTACAATTAAGTGTTCTGTGCACGGTGTTAGCAATGTAGATGTGCGCACCAGAGTATTTCATACTGGTTTCCTTCTTATTGATTCCAGCAAATAAAAATTAATCACTCGACGTTTTCTCGTAAAAATTTGAGGTGTGAAAACAGTGCAGTATTGGTTTTGGGGGAGGGTAAATATGGGAGTCCTTCGAGGACACCCGCCTGTAGCCCGTCAGGTATCGGTGCAAATATCAGTAACGAATGCTGCTGGGATTTGAACACGGGTGTCTGTTTTTGGATAAAAGTTGTAAGGACACTAAACTTACCTCTCCCCAACTACCTTGCTAAGGTACTGGTGTGTGTAAGGGATATGTTTGATGTAAGGCTAAGAGAGTACATCTTCACACTTTGTCTACAGGTGGGCAAGACATCATACGCGATGGTTAGACGTGTGGTGGTGATCCTCTGGCCAAGGAGAAATGGTGCTTGCAATGCATGTGTCGGCAGCGTGCGTGGCCTTGCCAGATCGGCTGGTGTCCAGACATGCCAGACCAGAATATGCTATTGACTGGTGATGGAAATCCTGAAGTTGGCACTGGCAACGTAATCAACAACAACAACGACCTCAACGGCTCCACTGACATCGACAATCTCAACGCCCGTAATCGGTCTCAATGGTCCGACCATCTTGTTTCGCGTCAACTGCCCCAACAGCCTGAAGGGCCTCTTTTTCCTGAACATTCTGAACGGCTGTAATCATATCAACGGCAATAACGGACTCAATGGCATCAAAGTGAATATCGCCCCATATAATTTATTGCTATTTCTGTGAAACATGGGCACGAATATGTTATTGTTTCCGATACCGAAGGCCTATTAATACACAGCAGTTTCAGACAACCTTCTTATCGTATCTTACTTATGTAACAGTGGTGATCCTGATACGCTGCAGCAACCTGTACTTCTTCACAGCAGCTTATATGTGTGGCAATCTTTTGTATGTAACCTGACAGATATACTCTCACATGGGTTTCTGGTTTCCCAATAGCATCTATCAATATAACTCTGGGAATACAATTTTCAATGCATATTTTCATGTGAGACGGGATTTTATTATTTTTATGATTCACAAGTCTTACGGTTCCTCCCCCTGTCAATCTCTATTCTCTTAGTTTCCAACAGTTAATATCAACTCTTAGAAATCCGGCATTAAGTGTAACCAGGATGCGCAGTGGCAGTTGATATATTTTTGTTGTAGTTGGGAATAAAAGCTGTGGGGGAAGAAAAATGTATTCAGAATTGTTATACTTATTAGACAGTATATTTGCTGAATTTTTTTATAATGTATTATTTGCATTTGTATGTTAAGAAAACGCTTCAAGTGTTGAGCTGTTCCAAAAGTCTTGAAAATGTTTCTTCATTATTATTATTATTATTATTATTATTAGTATTATTATTATTAGAATTAAACCAACACGAGGCGGACTTTCCTAAACCAAGTCCTTATTTTATTATATCCTCATTTTTACTCTCAGAACAAGCAAGAAACATCTGCAGCGAGATGTAATAAGGTAAGTAGCATGAAAAGAAATGCTTGGAAAAAATTGTTTATGGTATCTGTAACTAATTATATCGGTCTCTCCTGGGTACCACCAAGCCTCATTCACTAGCGTAATTTTTAATGATTTTATGCTTCTTTGGCGACGGTTTAGATATCTATCGAGGATTTATTTATCTACCGTAGAATGGGGATACTTGCAACAGGTGGGGTAACTTGCAACAAATAAATAGATACTAAAATTCAAGATGCTAGTAACATTTAAACAAACTAATATTCGTGTCATGTGCTTCATTTTTGCGGGGAAATTATTATCTGCTTGATTTTTTAGTTACAGTCTCTGCAACCAAAAAATTAATTTATATTTAAGTGTTTCAAGTTACCCCACCTGTTGCAAGCATCCCCGTTGTACGGTAAAACACATCCAAGGTCTTTTCACCTTCTAAGAGAGTGAATTTCGAAAAAATTTTAATCACATTTAGAGTCTTAACAGGTGTCTCTTGGATGCGAAAAACACGACAAAAAACATGACAATAGCCCGCTGAGTTCAAGACATATCGACGATTAATTGAAAACACATTTCACACCTTTTCACATCCTTAGGTGGCGAATTCCGAAAATTCGTGAAATTACATTTCAGATATTTGAATTTAATCTTAAACAAAAATCACGTCACTATATAAAAAATGAATGACATCGATGTATATCGATTGTGAATGAAAATCTCATGTTGCCATTCTTTTTACCTTTTTGCAGCCAAATTCGAAAAAAAAAAATATATTATAACGACATTTTGATATTTAAATAAGCATCAATCAAAAGCACAGTGCATTTAGACATCTTGATTGCTTCGATATATATGGAAGAATAATCGAAAACACATTTCACCTATTTTCATCCCCTTAATTAAAGAATTTCAAATTTTCTTAGAGACTTATAATATGTATCTGTATACGTAACCAATTGAAGTAAATATCAAGACGATTGTCAATTGCGTTTCTGAGACATAGACGATTCATAAAAAACACATTTTGCCCTTTGTTCTACTTGGGGTCGAATTTCAAAAAATCCTAAAACTAATTTTAAGGTATTTGCGTAAGTAACATTTTGAAGTTAAAACCAACCCTCTATCCCGAAGGATTTGATAGATATCGATAGTCGATCGGAAACACATTTAACGTCTTTTAACCCCTTATTTGTTAACTTAAAAAAATCGTAAAACGGGCTAATATGCAGTTTTATGCTAGTCTTATTAAAGTAAATATCATGAAGATAGGCTGACGGTTTCTAGCTCTATCGACGTTTCTTCGGAAACACATTTCACCCCTTTTCGCACCGTAGAGGTCGAATTTCAAGAAATCCACCCTTTGTTGCTCACCTACATGAGAGGAACGCACACAAAAAATTTCACGATTCTAGGTCCTGTGGTTTGGGCTGCTGTTTGATATGTCAGTCTGTCAATCAGTCAGTCAGTCAGTGTACTCTTTATATATATTATTATTATTATATGAGTTGAATTGTAAAAAGTTCACACAAAACTTAAAGTAATTCAAGTACTTTTCAATACACTTGTATCAGGACGTCGAATAGCCTCAACTACCTTACTGAGGCTTTTTGTTAATAACGAAGCAATGAGTCAACAAAATAAATTGTGGACGTTGTTTATTGCAGTAGAGTTTATTTATAAGACGAACACTAGAACTAGAAAATATACCGTCACCAAACCGTATTTTGCCGAACACAGAGAGTTAATTTATAAGACACAAAATAAAAAAAGTACATGTCACCAAACGGTAGATTACCGAGCACAGAGAGTTAAATAAAAAAAGTGAGGAAAAAAATCCTCGGACAATATATTGCCGTGCACTTTCTGGTTTTTCAGAATCAAGTCCTCATCTATTCACAACACCAATGGTGTAAACGTAATAACTCTCAAAACAACCTTAAGCGAAGTCATTTTAAAAGACACCAATGTTGCAGGGTATAATTTTCAAGGATATATCCTAAGGAAAGACACAACTGTAGCCTGTTTATTAAATCTTATATCATGTATAGTTTAAATTAGATAATGACATTAATATTATTCATAAGTCTCGTATATGATCGATACATGCTCTACTCTATGGTGTGTGCGTAGGACGGTGGACACCAATGGTGTGATTACACATACTAGGAATGCAGTGTTCTTATCTAACAATTCCACCTGCAGGTTCTGAATCACGCAACACAGGAGTATAGTTAAATTACCGCTCGGCCACAATAAACACTCAACATGCTATCTGCAGCGGAAAATAACACTCCACATGAAAGATTTTGTTTCAACTTAAACATTTCACAAAATATCCTTGCCACGTAGCTGTGAACTATATTCTGCTGTATACTATACATGTAAAATTGTTTTTCACAATATTAAAACCTGTTTTAGTTTATCAGTTTAAAGCTGCAGCAGAATAAAAAACTAGATTAATTCCGGTTTCAAAAATGTCACCACCAATTTTAATTTGCATGTATTGTGGTAACCATTCTTTGGATTTTTAAAACAATGGAATTAAACAGTCTAAAATAATGATCTAAATATAACCATTAATTTACAAATGCTTAGATTTAAGTATGTGTACACGTTTAAACGTACACACGCACAGATGTACATATTCCAGATACATGATGGAACGTAAATTGCGGTATCTAAGTTAAAAATAGAGAGTACAGTAACCATATCTCTATTGTCAGAAATAAGGGCGGACTACCACCGTGAAGGTCGGGTTGATGAACATGTGAAATGACGATTAATCTATCTCGTTGTTCGAATAGGTTCCAGACCTTCCGGAATCCTGGTAGTGACACGCTACAAACGTAATTCGGTATACACGTGTAGTATCACTGATTCCATGACGACAATACAATTATGTGATGTTTATTGTACAACACTGGGTCAGCTCACAAACATCTGCGTATGGTTAAATAAAATTACTTGCTGCATACTTCTTTATGTACAGTATTGAATTCGAAGAAGCGAACCAAAATTGCCGAAAAAAAAGGAGAAGTATGCCACAAAAACTTATGTCTCAGTGGTGTAGTTTGAGATACACTCATGTGCGAAAAGATTTCTAAGCCCGTTACATATAACTCGTATTTCTGTTTCCACAACAACATGTTGCATGTTTTCATTCGGTTTGATCTGTAAAATATTCATGCTCAAATACAGCGCTATGTAATCCATACTTCACATACGTTAAGCGGTTTATATATCATTTTTTTTACAAATAATAACACAATATTTTTAAAAAAAATCTACTTTGAAAAAAAAAATTAATAAAATGTAAAAATAATTTATACTGTTTAGAGTACAATTATTTTATTATGTCATTAATATTCAATGCTTGTTATTTGTAGTGTCTGTGGCAGCCAAGTTTAATAAACGTGTAACGAAGAAGAGAAGGTATACATATAATTTAATGAAATGTAACGTTGACTGCAACTAAGCATTTCTTAATCGACACAAAGACAGCAGCAGCACGGAGCGCAGCGGCGGCCATTTACGGCGGGGTAGGTTGGAGAGCAACTTGTTTAAATAAGTATTGCTACATTATCGAACTAACGTAAGTTTAAAAAAGTTAGTCAATTTTAGGGAATTTTGTAAAATTTCTTAAAAGCTTGGCTGGCACCGAATTTAAAAATAACAATAATTGGGTATTATTGACCTAATAAATATATTTTATTCTTCGCAGTCGAAAAATGACGTGATTATTTATTTATTTATTTATTTATTTTACCTTTTAGCGCATTTTCTGAAAGTTGATTATTTTGAAGTCGGTGTTATTTCTTGTTATTTTATCTTTATTTCTTAATGTTTTACGGAGTTCCTGTGCCTACCGTCTATATTCGGACTGTTTGGCGTTAAGAAGTTCCTTTGTTCCTTCGCAGTTCAGGTCAGTCCAGTAAGTCGTTGACCATAGTTAGGTAATTATCTAGTCTTGGATTGTCATAAACCTTCCAATATCATAATCACTTTACAATTCCTATTAGATTTTTCCCTGTAAATTCAGTCCTCGTATGTTTGCATGTACGAATCGGGCCGGACCATGCCACTTGTCGCCGTGTTTTCTCGGGTATCTTCGAAATACAAGGTCAAATGCCAATAAAATTCAAATTGGAGCCTACTTATAAATATCACCTTGACAATAAAAGAAAATATTTTTCAAATTGGTTCGTAAATAATGAAATTTTGAGGTAACTATTATAAAAAAAATTCAATTGTATTGGTAAAATCCTAGTTTTTAGAAGTCGGTTAAAAATACAACGTAATATTCCATGGATTACAATCTACATACTATAGAGTTTAATGTCACTTATGTAAAAGTACGAGATAAAATTGCAATTGACGTACCTACGTTTTTTCAACGTTTAACTAATTTAAATAATCAAAATAAAAAAATGTGGTTTTTCTCTCGTTATACAGTGACCATGCATTACAAAGGCTCAATTTAATTTAGTACTGTCAGCTTTTTACGAAACTTTCACCTGTTTCAGACAATATAATAATTATTGAGTGGTTTGGATGAGGTTGGTGATGTGACTGAGTACGACGACAAGAAAAACTGAACATACATTTCATAACCATTCGTTCATTGTCAACTTACCGCCATTTTCCTAGTTGTGAAAGTCATTATAATTATTGGGGCCAGTGTCGCTTACCTATGTTAAACGTAATATTATCATAAGTTATGTACCACATGTCAAATACATTCGAAATACGTTTCATTTGATTTTTCTGATCAAATTATGCGAGTATAATGTTAACTAACACGACTGTTAAATATCAAATAGCATGCAGTGGCTTGTATTAGACATTTAGAACACACTCTAACCATTGTAAAATTATAACATCACAAAATAGGTGTATGTTTATTGATTTGTTGTATAAAAAGGATTAAATCAAATGTAATGGAGGTAAAACTGAAATGTTTACATGGAAAATTTGTAATTCCTATAGAAAATATGGAAGTAGTTGAAAAGTACAAATAAATAATGTTTATCTGATTGACTCATCAAGCCACAGCCCTAACAGTGAAGTGTAGAGTGTGGATTCCTGAAAGTGTGTAAACAAGCACGAAGAAGGAACTTTTCTAAATTTTACCTCTGCGGGAGTAAAAAGAAGTTATTTATTCTATATATTTTTATTTAATTTATGTATGCGTAGGGGATGAAAAGAGGAGAAATGTGTTCTGTTCATTAACGGTTATTATTTATTCTGGTGCAAACTTATGTCTCATCAGAAAATATATGTCGTGCAGCTTTATCATAGCAACAATGATTGCCAGCGACATCTGTATGGCCGTTGTTATTCCAATTGAGAACCCAGGAAATGCTTTTACCGAACTCAAAAAGTCGTTTCTATAAAGTTCCTTGTGCTGAGAGTTCTGTTTACAGGATGTCCAAATTTTGTTGTTACGTAAGTCTTTAACTGGAAGACTATCTCCTGAAAGTATCCTTTCACGTAATATCCCCCTTCACACAAAGCTCTGCCTCATTGAACCATTATTAAGAATGATACTTTAGTAAACGGATTTTGGCTAACGACAAAATGTGCCCTTCCAAAATTTAACTACCCCCGATTACTTCCACATTAATAGAAAAAAATTATAGTCAGAGCCTACGATTTTCTGTTACAGTTTCTTTCAATGCCTTTCGTATAGATATGCAGCTCTGCTTCATGGCCAGTGATTGGCTGTTTTTAACTCTCAGCGTCTAGGGTTCTACCCACAAATCACAGACGTGTGGTGTCGCAGTAACCTTGTTCCTGTTGGCACAGTCAAATGAGCCAAGTCTGTGCATTAATACATTTTGCCAGTATCAATTTAACACAGCTTCATATGTGCACAAAAGGTATTGAAACAAACTGTTCCAGAATTCATTTCGCGAAATATCATGGGCTCTATTTATATTTATTAACATTGCTGTCCTTGCACCGCCACTCAATTGCTTTTATATAAGGGTACAGCCGGAACTTTTATTACACTTGGAAATTATATTATTTCTAAATACTCCATTAGTGTAGTACTGTATTCAACTTAAGTAGGAAGCATTAAATATCATTGGCTTTATTGTACTACAGCAAAGAGAACCTTTTTAAATGTTCTGCTTTATACACTATAATTCTCTCCCACAACTAACTGGATGGACCCAATAGCACAAATCCGCATTGCAACTAGTAAATTCTGCGTAGGTGAGTGAGTGTGATTTGGGGGGAGGAGGGATTTTGTGGTACCCTTTTTGTGACGTAATGTAACGTTGTTTTTGTAAAGTTTGAACAACAGTACCGTTTTAATTCGTTCACTAAAAGATTATGCGAAGGACGTCCCATTTGCTTACCATAAGTGTAAACTAGGCTCTGTTTTGAAGTGGACGAAGTCTATGTACGCTCTTCTTTAAATAAGAACTAATACATTTTTCTTCCTAAACATTGAGATAATCGAGTTGCAAGAGACGTCAAAATCGCCGATTGGCAGCCAGTATGATACAAACCTTACGATGTTTAATGAGTATGGAAATGTCAGAAGTCGAGTAAACGACCGGAATATTCAATCGTCGATAAACTCTAAACCACTCACCATAATTTTATGGTTATATCTAGCCGAGTAGGCGTTATATTAGTGGATGTTTATTTATATAGCATTGTACTCTCCGAAAACATCGATGATAGTGGTTTACATATGTTAAAATAATTTTAAATCAAAACGTTTTTTTTAAATTTCGGTTGTTACTGATTCCTAGACATTATCGCGCTAAAAATTATAAATATTGTTGCTTTCCATTTTTATGGAATTTGATGCTTCAATCCCTTATTTTTCCAAATATGTTTTTTTTATTTTTTATTTTATTCGAAAGCAAAGCATACTGCCGCCCAGTGCTACATAAAAAATGTCTGATAAATAATATTCACTAAGCAAAACAATCCCATGGAATTATGATGAACTGATCAGATTTTATCAACGATTGAATATTCCAGTCTTTCACTCGACATCTTTCACTTCCATACTCCTTAATAGTTCATCTCTAGGCTGTTAAATTTAACAGAGAACTTTACAAATGTTAGGCCTTAAAGAGCTTTGTGAAACACTTCACATGTAAAATCTTCGGTTAATCCACTTTAACAATTGTTAAATGCTTAACAGATGTTGGTGAGACCGAGCCTTTGGGTACCAAACGTTTAGAAGTGCGCAAATTCACAGTCAGACTTATAAAATCGTCAAGGTGACGGTGTAAGCAAACTCGTATACACTAGCTACACGAGTTTCTACAATGTGTATTTGAACAAAACAGTAGCTACTCTTTTAATTCGAGGATAACTGCTTCTGGATCCATGCCTCGTGCAGATTCTATTTCTTTCTGCAGAAAATACCTGCATGTTGATACTTGCGTATCCTCGAGTGGAGTTATTATTCAATTGCTCAATGCATTCACTGCTTCACATTAGAAATGTAATAATTAAAATGGTCATAATTAGCAGAAACAAAGCCAGAGTATATTTTATGCTACAGTTATAAGGAACAAGTACTTGTTATATACTGTAACTGTTACAAATAATAATATTAAAATATTTTATCCCACTTTATACACATTACACTGTATGCTCGTGATACAACAAATTAATCATAACCCAGATTAACAGAAAATGTTTGCTACGAGCGTGTAGCAAGCTTGCCTAGACGAACGAGCAACTTTGCAGCAAACATAAAATGAGAAACAAAAAAACTTGCTGCAATCCTGCCTATAGTTGTCTAGTTGACATATTTCTAGCTTGCTGGAAACTTACGTACTAATGTTAATATACGCTTGGCTTGCAAGTCCTCAAACTTAATGTAAGGGTGAATGAAATTCCAGTACAAGCAGTATTCTTAAACTCATAGAAAGCTGACCATTCAACCCAGCACTAAGGTTGCAGCATATATTCAAGAAAAAAAATATCCTATAAACAAATAAATGGTTTATCATTAAATCATTGTTAAGCTTACCAAGATACGTTTAAATCAGCAAGTAAAAACAATGCATTTATTAAACTGATGTAGAAAGTCGACAACTGCGGGGCTTGCGGTATGCTAACATACAATTTGTGAAGCAATATTACCTGAGTGTACGTGTTTGACTTTGCAAACTAACATAAATTATGTAATAAAATTTATTAATAAGTATGTTTGGTGGCTGTGACTACAGCCTTGCATTCTTTTCTGAATTAACTGTCTTAGGGTCAATACTACGTGTCATAGTTTTGCTGTAAATAATGGTGCGATATAGCTGCAAAAAAAAAGAGAGAAAGAAAGAATTTCACCAAATAATACAAAATGTAATGTGCAGTAAGTGAAAGCAGGGCACAGAAAATCTAGATATAGAGACACAAAAGAAGACAAGAAAGGTAAAATTTGTGGTAATTTGTATATGAGGGATTTACTTCTCAGTGTTCATACATACAGAATGATTTTTAAACATGTGATAAATATTTATCACTTGATTACGGGCCTGGAAAAGTTATATTATATGACACCCATGGTACATTAAAAATTATATGGGCAGTAGAAATCCCTAAAGTAAAGTCTGAAAACGCATATTTTGTTATACATTATAAAAAATGGATTGTATTAGAGGAATAAAGTTTAACATACAAATTTGAAAAGAAAAAATCTTGTGAAACCTTTTCTTTCACTTTAATAAAGGATGAGATAATATAGGAAAAACCAACCAATATCTCTATTACTAGAGCTACTGACCAAATGGAAACCAAACGCCTGTAGAAGTCATAAGAAGTATATTTAAACAGAATTCATATGATAGGAAAAATAATGACTTCTACAGACAAGTCAGGCAACTAGGTAAATAAATAAGCAGGAATTATGATAGTGTATGAATTTTCAAAATGATGTGTTTCTACTGTGACCAAGGTGTTTAACTCGGGTACGAACCTGACCATCAATTAACTCACAAACCCGGGTTCTACTTGGTTTTCTGTGTTCTAGATATTTCCATTTTTCTGTTTGTTCCCGGAACAACTTATAAACTTCTTAAACTTATTGCTAGCTCAAGTTTAGTAATCTCAGGTCGATCTTAGGTTTTGTTCATTTGAAGTGAATCACACCCGTTGCGATATAAGAAGAATTTTACAGTCGTTCTGTCTAATCAACAAAATTTTCGGGAACTTGACACGACGGCGTAGTTTGGGTAGGTCTTCCGAGGATGTCTTGTAGTAGGTCTGGACGGTTGTCTCTTGATCATCCCTCTGTACTCATTCGACCACACCCTTCTCGTCCTGGGGCGGCGACCACGTACTCCCGATGCTCGTAAGACGATCGCGACCTCTTCGTTCTCAGATGAAGCTCTCGTTCCCCTCGTTCATCGAATAGTGGACCCGTCGAACCGTACACTTCGGAGACTTGGACAGCAACGAACACGAAGTGGACTATGGAATGGCCTGTTCCACGGGCTCTTCTTTACAATTCCCTGGAACGTCCTTCTTCGGCGTTGACATCGTGTATGATTTTCCAATGAAATTCTCCTGGTATTAGTCGTAGAAGTAACGTGAGACCTTTCTCGACGACGCGTATGAACAATTCAGCGTCTCGTCGAAGAAATCCTCAGGTCTTCTTGACTACACGTCTGTTCGGCATCATGGACGAGAACGTTCATTTTTTCCATAAAATTTTCTCAATCGTTCTTCAACAAAACTACTTCTCTTGTTTTAACGTCGCAACACCCATTCCAATCAATACTTTCCTCGTAGCTTACCCCGGGTTTGTTCGCCAATATGATCAGATCAGGTTGTATTCCGTGATACAAAACAAAATATTCCTAGCATAGATATAGCTGTAGAAGTCATTAAAGTCTCAAAACCACAATACCTTATACATTCAATACATAGACAATTAACACTTACATTCTTCCTGGCACATGGTAACTATGGTCATAGAATAGTAAATACCTAGGTTCATTGACAAATAAATTGAAATTTACACGCATCTGTAACATTGGACAAAATGCTATGTTACAAGTTAAATATCAATCAGGAAAAAATTTTTTGAATTGTGCACCAGACGCAGCCCGTCATTACGAAAAAAAAAATTGCTAGCTGTTGTTGCGAAAAATTGTTAAGGGTCTCGAAAATATGTGTATTAAGCTATAATATAAAAGCAGTGTGTCGTAATAAGTCAAAAAAACAATAATTCTTGTTACCACTCTCTAGGACTCGCAGTTAACCTGTAAAATGCAAACAATTTTTTCAGTTGTGACAGTAGCCTGTGGCTAGGCAATACTTGATACATCCAGGGGTTTACTATCGTGACTCTTACATGATGTTACATGCAAAATAATTTTCGACATGGTCAAACTGGCAGTAAAAATATGTATGCAGTTATGTTAGACTCTACACCGAACTTAAGTAGTGTTTGGTGCCAGTTTATAGAGCAATGGAGCAGAAACGAAAAATTAAAAGACATGTCTGTGCATCTGCATTACTATGGCCGTTTTTTTGTATGCAGGTTTTACAGACGTGAAATACGAAATTCTAACGGAATATATTATCATCGTGAATTGTTTTCTTGAATATGGTTCTCTATGTTGTGTGTACGTTCGTGACGTTCATAGCAGTTTTCCTCTCCATGCAGCACATTTCTTTGCCTAGTCTCTGGCCTACCTCGATGCAATCAGACCAATTATTTATTCACCGCAAGTCACTGCGTACTATAGCATCACTACTTTATAAGAGAGGGGCGTGGAATCCAACACTATATCGGAGTTGACGGACATGGTGATGGTGTATAGTAAAGCAAGAGGAAACGGAAAGAAATAATCACGTTTGTATATCAAGCGGTCAGCCTAACATCACGTTTGGGAATGTCACCCAGCAATTGTGAGAAATTAGCACTTTTTTTTAGATTAGATGGACCGCGTCAACAGATTAGTGTACGAACCCTACATTTTCAAGGGGCGGTCTAGAAGAGTGTAGATAAGGACCCATGCCATGGGTGCGTTTATGAACATTTGATTCGGCCGTGTAATATGAGAAAGTCCAGCGGATTATGCTCTTTGTTAAGATTATAGTTAGTAGTTTCTCCATCAGCGTGAAATGCTTGCAGATTTTCTTGCTATTGTTTTATTATCACAAAAGCAACATTTACACATAAATGTTATTACACATTCTAAAAAACCACGTATGTGATGATTGCAACTCACTTGCAACTACAATACGAGGCTAACAGCACTGATATGCATTTAAAAGTTCTGCTGTAATATTTGGCAACAATTTTACTAGGTTTTAATTGCTCCCGACCTATTTGACAGACTTTCAGTATTGGCATTTTCTGAGGTTCAGATTACTGGATATCGTTCTGCTCGCCATTATTTGAATAACAAACCCACAACACGAGCGCGCTCCACCACATTTCACAAGATTGTTACGTGACCACGTCAACAAAGCATATCCCGAAAGCTGGCAATGAAGAGGCGGAACTGTTTCATGTTTACCACGCTCACCAGATATAATCCCACTAGATGTATAGCTCTGGGGAATTGCACAGAAGTTGGTTTACGAAACACCTATTGAATCCAAAGAAGACTTTGTACGAGACACGCCAGGTGTCTGAAAAGGGGCGTATGCCAGCATTCACTGTGCCGCTAAATCTACTGCAATGAACCTGGAGGTGCACATTTGGAGTACTTGATATAATGACATTTGAATTGACTGTAATTGCTGAAAAATCGGCTAGGTTTCTGTGTAAATTACAGTAGCTGTGCCTATAATTCATTCCACAGGTGCAAGCTCTGTGAACAAACTTCGCCAAATAAAATCCTACATTTAATGCAAATAAATGCTGATATAACAATAATTTCTCACCTCTGATCTCTATTTATCGAACGACATAAAGACTAACTAATTTACACATGTCCATTATTTGTTAACACAACCGCCAGACTACGGAACTTACACTGAAATGTTATTTTATTTTTCGTTTACCCTTCCTTGCTTCATATTGTGGCACCAAACATGACTTAAGTTCAGTGTAGTAAATTTCCTAGTTACGTAATGTTTATACTGCCACTTTGTCAGTGTCGGAAATGATTTAGCATGTGACACCATGTTACAGACACGATAGTGTTTCCCTTGGTGTGGCAAGTGTTGCCTAGCTACCAGGTTATTGTCGCAAATTAAACGTTTGAGGGCATTTTACACTTAAACGGCAAGTCCTGCGGAGTTGCAACAAAAGTACTTTATTGAATAATTACGATACACTGAATGACATTATGGAATGATACATTAGTTTTGTGTAACAATCTTATTTCTTTCTGCAACATCAGGCCGCGATATTTTTTTTTTACGAAGGGATGCGTATTATGCACATAAATTATAAATTTTTTCATATTGCGGTTTACTAATTCATATACCAAATTAAATTCGTCTAACTAAAGTACTTGATATAATATCCCATAAAATATGCATTTCTGAATTAGACTTTATGAATTGCCACTGTCCTTAATGTTCGAAGTGTACGATGGGTGTCCCACATCAAATTTTTTCTTTGAACGTGTACAATCCAATGTTAATTATTAATAATTTGGTGCCAAAATTTGCTTTATAATATGTTTTACCACGATTTGTTACGTGTCGAAAAAATAAGAAATGTTGGGCGTGATGACTTGGCGAGTTAAATTAAAAATTAGTGAAATTCATTACAAAAATAATCAAGCCTGTGGAAGTAATTCCGGTTCTAGCAAGAATTTTAATATAGTTTACCTAATGCTAAGTTTCATTTAATCATTGTAAACCTGACCATAGTAGCTTAAACTCAGTACTTACACACATTCGAGTAATACATTTCCTCACTTTGTGAAAACATTTGAACAAACGTTTTTATAAGAAGAATGTAAACATATCAATTTATGGTTACATGTCTGGTAGGACACCTTTTGGTGTTGAAGGCATTTAGTTCATTTTTTAAAAATAGCTGTTGACTGATACACACTTCGAAGAATTTTATTGTTTCAACCTACGAAATAAATTAATCGCTTAACTTGTTATTTTGGGAATTCCACAACACTTGTGGCCTATATTTACGTAATTTCCTCCCATTTAAAATCTCGTTGTCTCATTTGCTACGCAAGTGGTAAGATAACGAATAAATATTTATCTTGAATCGGTCAGTAGTTAAGATAATGTTTCTCTGCGTAATGCTAATTTAGTGTTTTACTATTGGTATAAATATCCAGGCTGAAAGAACAGAGAGTACATTTGGTAATCATACAGCTGTCTTGATTACATTGAAGAAAAATGACGAATCTTTCAGGTAATGTATACCCATGATTTCTATTTACTACTGACAATGTCTAAAGTTTTTATGTTAGACAGAATGTGGGGGAATTTAAGAAATTGTTGCACTTTTATTATTTCTCATTGTAACATCAACTTATTACCTTGTAATTTAACTTACATGAAAGGAACGAAACTGAAACAAGAAAACGAAACAATATTCTTGCAAACCGCACAAAAAGTAAATATTCAAAAGGCATTGATGTCAAGTAATTATAAGAATATTAATGTTAAAGTCTTGTCGTTAGAGACAAAATTTAATACATAACACCTTGGATTAATATGTATATAACTACAGATGAGAGTAAAAAAATCTGGAGCATTAAATCATGGTTAACAATAAATCAATGTTTGCATACAATAACGACAGTTACAATGTTTTTTAATCGGTTACTGGAAGCCTTTTCTTACATACTGTAACAATTTTTAAGTATCATTAATCAAAAATATATTTAACGTGTATAACTTTCTATAGAGCTTCTAATTCTTATATTATAGTGTAGAGATATACAGCAATACGCTCTCTCTTTCCATCGTACGGTAACTACCTCAGGTACATTCCTTGTTTCGGCACGCGCTGTTGCCAGACATCAACAACATCATATTGTAAACTAGATGCAA
>PNEQ01090349.1:29215-54954 GCA_003012365.1 Medauroidea extradentata
TATATATATATATATATATATATATATATATATATATATATATATATATATATATATATATATATATATATATATATATATTTATTTATTTATTTATATGTGTATATACAAGTGACGAGTGACAGATTTCGGATCAAAATTATTAATAAATATATATATTAACATTTATTTGTAAGAATGGTAAAACATCAAGTGCAAACAAAAGTAAAAAGTATAACTCCCCTCTCTGTCTCGCTATCTTTCTCTCTCTCTCTGTTCATTTATATATATATATATATATATATACATATATATAAATGAACAGAGAGAGAGAGAAAGATATATATATATATACACACACATACATATATACACACATTAGTAACAAAATATTTTAAAGACATCTAAAATTATTAACCTCATTATGTACAAATTAAGTTGTATAACAATAAAAAAGCATAAATTTAAATGATAATGCCTGATAATAGAAGTGAAAGGCCATACTTGGATAAAAATGACACAGACATAATGAATAATACACATTTGCTGTCTGTGTACAGGCGTCTTGTTCCTGGCTGGGTTGTGTCTGGTGACAGCCAAATCCATCCTTAATAGAAGTGTTGATGATTTTTCTGCCTTGAAGACTGTCACTGACGGTGGCGAGACATTCTCCTTTGACGTATTGAAGGTAGGTCACCCGCTACACATTCTGAGGTATGTATCTGGGAAGTAATGTACCTGCTCTCTAATATAAGTGACGTTATGACACAGGCTATAGGCAGTAGCAATGAGAACCTGGTAGCCTCTCCACTCAGCCTGCATGTAGCTCTGGGGTTCCTGTCACAAGGCACCAAGGGTACAACCAAGCAGCAGATACTGAAGGCCGCCCACCTGCCCTCTGATGATGACGTCACACAGGCTGGATTCAAGTCAATGCTCACACCACTGGTTGTGAGTAATAATGTTCTTAAATTAATTAGCAACGGAAATTATCATTTTTAACGCTACTGGGAATAAACTGGTAACAGCCAATCACATAACAAGTCATATGTATCCTCATACAACTTCAGATAATGAACAACCTGATGCGATTACTCAACAATGATCACAGTAGAAATGAAATACGCAACACTACCATTTCTCAAAGTTGCACACATTTATAAACAGTACATTGATTACTAGCCAGTGTGTGTCCACCGCATGTTCCATACTACTTATAATGTTGTTAACAAAATTCTACATATAAAAAATGTTTTTATATATTTACTTTTAAGTTAAGTAAGAACGTATTTATCGTATCATAAAACTCGTGTTCGTGTAGGTAGGGACTGACCTCCTTTTAGTTCCGTGTCCTCGTCATCTGAACTCCTTGTTCGCAGCAGACCTACAGCAATTATAGTGACCAACATAGAGTAAGAATAAGAATGCTACCTTCCTGTGCAATTGAAACATCAGAATACAATAAAACCGGTGACGTCTGCATAAGTATTCTAGGATGCCACAATTCTTCTACAATGGGCATCGCCCCACTGGCCATATAGCGATTTCACCACATTACAGAATTTCCCCGTATTAAGTAAATTTCAAAAGACTTCGTTATGACTGATAAATTTCATAAGTAGCACGAACGAAGGTACTTTCTTGTCTTTGATAGTTTAAAAGCTTAGTACAACAAGGTTGGTTATCGATAATTATTTTAACCCGCCAGGAGAGTAACTATGCTTGTGAGGATCCAATAAGCTTGCGGCAAACACAAAAAAATAAAATAAACAAAATGCTAGCAGCAGGTAAGCGGGAAATTTATTAGATGTAATAATGATAAGCTTGTTGAATCGTAGTAAAGCTTGCATTAAAATTCTAGACATTTATGTAATATACAACTAAGTTCGATAGAAAACTACATAATCCGCCGATATTGACTAGCTTTATGTCATTACTCCTGTGCAGACGCACCACTTTATCGCTATCTCGTACCGGCGTTTCGCCATTCCTTGCAGAAGACATCTGCAGGGTCTAATGTAATGGTGCCTGCTGTAAAATACCGTGAAACAAGATGGCACGGATTATAATAAATACGCGTATTAAACTCGGAAGCAAAGACAAGAAGTTAGAAATTACCTTCTTGCAATGTGCTGTGATGAGCATTCATATTATAATCTAAGATATTAATTATTCTGTTTGATTAAGTACAATGCACATTAAGATTTTAATTTTTAAAAAGACGTATTTATGATTTTGCAAACATATTTACAAATATTAAAATTATCCGATTATGCAGGGATATAAAACGACGCCCTTCGGGATTCTTAGCAGACGGCCTAATTACGAAACCACAATTAACCCACACAAACAGAATATTTAAGTTTCGTTTAGTTTCGACTGAACTTAATATTTGACGTGAATTTTTTTTTTCTAAAAAATATTTATAGGATTTGTTAGGTACTAACGTAAGCTTAAGCATTTATGTCCATCTGATTTGCAATATACCTTTCTGTGTAAACTGCTCCAGCAAATATTTTATGACTTGAAGCGTGTTTTCTCATTAATGCAAAAAAGAAATTACTGTAGAACAATTTCAATTAAATTGGCGCAAGAAACTCGCACTTTTAACCAGATAACTAAAACACTATAATGTAGCTTTACACTAAACCACTGTTCTGCGTAGACGGCTGGGCAGTTATAATTAATTTCACGTAGCATCCGAGCTAAATTATTCGCACTTCGATCCAAACAAATTCACAAAATATTAGCGATACACAAGTTAAAAAGACTATCCTGAATAGTAAGTGAAACAAAACTGCGCTCAGAACATTATTTGTTGAGAGATATTTACATCTACTAGGAGCCAATGACCTTACGTACCTTCTATCACCTACCAGATACGGTGACAGTAAAATATTCAAAATATTTTCGCTTTCAGTGCGTCCAATACTACTCCCTACATCTTGAAGATGCAGCGTTCATAGATAAGACTTTCCCTGTTAAGACGTCCTTCGAGAATGTTGCACGCAGCAGCTTCAGTGCGGACACCAAGTCCGTGGACTTCGCCTCCAACCCAGCCGGTGCCATTGACACTATCAACCAGTGGGTGGAGAGTCGCACTGCTGGCAACATTAAGAGCCTCTTAATATCAAGTAAGAACTCATATTAATAGCCCAGCAACAAAAATATGTGTATCTGAATAAATTTTTATCTATAACTGTCAGTAGTTCAAATAGTTGTGCCAGAAATCCGGAAAAATTATAAATGTATTTGTAAGATTCAATGATGAACAAATATTTAAACATTTATAAAGCCAAATGTTTGTACGATTTGTGCTGTTGCCTGCTAGTACTTACGTCTAAGGTCAACCCCTACCTATCGAAGCATTTTTTCTAAATATTATCAAAATGTAAAATAAAGTATTAAAAATTTCAACTCTAATATTTTATTCTATTGAAGTAATGCTATTCCAAATGGGGCAAATGTTGAAGCATTTATTATCTTACTATATGATGCATATGAAACAAGTCATTTATTTGAAGATTACAATTTTTGTGCTAAATGTTTGTTAGTTAATTTACAAAAAAAAATCATGGTGTGCTGCTGTCTAGGTGATGTGAACTCAGGAACGAAGTTTGTCCTGGCGAACACTCTGTACTTCAAAGGAACTTGGGAGAATGGCTTCAACTCCTCACTGACGAAGAAGCAGACATTCCATTTTGACAGCAAGACATCTGTGGAGACAGACATGATGACTACGACAGCAGCGTTCAACTACGCAGACAATAAAGACCTGGATGCTAAAGTGATAGCTCTCAACTACAAGGTATGAAACTGTCTTCTTAGTAGGTAGTAATTCAGTCATCATATAGTGTATCTTATTACTGATAGAAACATCAAGAAACAATTGGTATTCATACAACAGGATACCAAAATAATATACGTCGTAGTTAAAAGTAGCTATTCTTTTAAACTATATTATGTTCTACTAATTAATTTGCAGTGGTTAGCTATGGATAAAGTTTATGAAAAAATGCGACAGTACATTAAAGCACAACCTTAAACTTACTTATTTTGCTAGTATTGACAAATTAATTACAAACATGTTGACATTCGGCACTTGGTGACATAGGCTACAGCTAACTGCTGGAAGGGTTAACTTAAAAATTTTTGTTTTCTTCCACCTCTTCATGCAAGGCTGTAAGAATGTAGGAACTAGTAAGATGGATTCAACCCCAAGAATAGTAGTGGTCAACTGTCTCGTGTTGTTTTATTAAAGAGTGCATCTAAGCTAATTGTTGATGTGCTGTGAACTAATCTTCGTCCGTTCGAGAAACTTTTAAGAATTATACTTACGAAACAACACTTAAACAAGCTTTCTCTGTTTAAAAATGTTTCATTATTATTTGAAAGAGAAGTTTATATACGACTACCATTTTCTGATTGGTAAATGATTTCGTATTTTACGTTGATTGTCAGTTTAAGCCACATTTTCTACATTAATTTTTTCTGTGGCCTTTCGAGCACTGGTTAGTTATGTGCATTAAGAAGGTTGCTGAACTAGCTGCTTTACACTTACATCTTATAAAAATGAGTGATAGTAGCAGTACAATTTTTGGAAAATAAGTTTGTGCTATAACGATTTTATACAGTATGTGATTGTCCACTTTTATATGATTATTAAGAATGCCTAAAACGTACGCATGTGATAATAACAGGGAAACGCAACCAGACTTCTCGTAGTTTTACCAAACGACGTAAACAACTTGGCAAGCCTGGAGTCCAGCATTACCAGCCTGGACCAGATTAAAGCAGGATTGTT
Organism: Medauroidea extradentata; assembly: GCA_003012365.1. Taxonomy (NCBI): domain Eukaryota; kingdom Metazoa; phylum Arthropoda; class Insecta; order Phasmatodea; family Phasmatidae; genus Medauroidea; species Medauroidea extradentata. The sequence continues at coordinate 33,999 of PNEQ01090349.1, forward strand.
CCCAGAGAAAGTTGAGCTGACACTGCCCAAGTTTAAGTTAGAAGACGAACACTACTTTAAGGAGATTCTATCAAAGGTACGTACAATGAAATATTAAAATTAATTTACATAGTGGTAATCCTAAATGCAAAAGTGATGTTTTATAGTTAAATAATTACATAGATGAACCTATAGTTAAGTTACGGAACTATATGGGTTTTTATTAGGTACATATACTGAAAGTTAGAGAAATATAAAGTTATCAATCTATTTTCATAACTTCCAGGTAGTGAAAATCAAGCGGTCTATGATTTTATTTGTGTCTTAATCAGTGAAAGGGACAAATAAACAACAGTTACATTAACAATATGTACAAATTACTTAGAATAGCACACAAAACAAACTTTATTCAATTAGCTCTGTACTGATACACATATTTTTATGATTGAAAACTGTCTGGTCTAAAGAAACCGGCCAAATTATTCATATACAGCAAGGACTTTGCATTCATTAAATTGTTTAGCATATCCAATACTAATGTTGTTCTTTAAGTTGCCATCTTCAGGGTAACAGACGAACTCAACTGCCGTCAGTAGCTGGCAAAATTTGCTTTCAATCTGGCTCTATTGGGCTTTGTAGCACTTATATATTTTATACAATAGTGCTAACAGTTTAATTTGAAGACAGTTGACAATATTTTCTTTCTCACATATGGAGATCATAGCGATTCACAACGAACCTAAACTGAAATCTGTAATCAGTTTATTGTTGCATGTGACAATCTATAGTTCATGATGATACTTCTTTATGACCTTTTAATCTCTACGGCTTTGTACAGGTGAACGTAATTCAGTTATGAAGAAAATGTGTTTCTATTTTGTTTTTAACTGCGTATTTTTTCTTTGGCTCAGCTTGGCATCACATCCATGTTTACCTCAAACGCAGACCTCAGTGGCATCTCTGAAGCAGACAATCTGTTTGTCAGTCAGGTGAAGCAGAAGGCTGTCCTAGAAGTCAATGAGGAAGGCACGGTAGCTGCAGCTGCTACTGGTTTGTACAACTAACTTGTTTTACAGTTCCTATACAAACTAACTATATATTCGTCTTGTTACAGTAACACGACTTATCTTTTTTACATCACCTCAGTATTGTTATTGTATCCAGAATATGTTTTAATGCATATAGTACATCATGTCACCTCCTCTGATGATATTATCTACGTTTTAATAATTAAAAAAGTGTTTAATATTCATTGAAAAAAAGTTGCTTTGGTTAAATTTTAACAGAGCACAAGAGAAGTAAGATTGTTAAGGAGATATATTAATGTAATTTTCAAAGAAACAAATTGTAAACTGGCAGTACATGTTTATTGTTTGCAGCAACCACTGGAATAGTAAGTGTGCTGACCCACGAGTTCAAGGCTGACCACGGCTTCCTGTACTTCTTGGAGCACATACCTACCAACACCGTGCTTATGTATGGCAGATACACCAAGCCATGATTGACTTCAGTATTTCCGTCTGACAGTTGGGAAGATGTAATTTTCAAGCTTATGTGATTCATAATAAAAATTGGAAGATTGTGAATGAATGTAGTCAACATCCTTTGAATTTGTTCATTTAGAAATAAACATAAATGAATACATTTAATATATGTTGTCAGTTTAATCAATTTATTTCTTCTTATATTGTATCTTGTATTCGCTACCTACTTGTCAGAAAAAAACAGTAACTTACATGAAACACAGAGGATTAAAATTATTATATAATAATTATATAATTATAATACTCTGGTAGCATTCAAAAATTCACGATAGCTATTACAAAGTTACAGTCATTTCAAATACTTCATCCATTAATCATTACAAAAGTTGTTGGGCATATTAATAGGAGATTATATCAAATATCCTATACAATGTCAAATTTGTAATCGTAAACTATGTAATATATGTGTTGAAAATACTTTACATACATGTGTGGTTTATAAGACCTGATTAAAAAGGGTGAGACAGAAAGGAAAACCAACCAGTATTTATATAACTAGAACTACTGATCAAATGGAAACGAAACGTCTGTTGAAGTCATAAGAAAATGTATATAAATGAAACTGACACAATAAATAAAAACGATTTCTACAGACAAGTCAGGTTACTAAATAATAAATTAGGAAGAAAATATGGTGAACGAAAATTAAAATGATAGGATTTTACTGTGATAAAAGTGATTCACTTCGAATATGAACCTGACTATCACTTAAACTTGCAAACCCTGGTTCTACGAATTGTACTGAGTTCTCGATGTCTCCCAAATTATGTTTGTTCCCGGAACAGCACATAAACTTCTTTAATAATTTTTTACCAGCTCAGGTTAATAAATCTCGGGTCGATCTCTGGTATTTAGTTAGTTTTTTGAAGAAAAATATATCCTAATACAAATTTTATCCTACGTTCGTGTTAGGTGAAAAGTTTTGTGTGGAAGCTTCAAAAAGGATTATGTTTGTAAGAAGATATTCTTGAATATACAATTGCAGAGGTTTGCTAAACAAAACGTGCGATCTTTAACAGATGCGTTTATATATTGTAGCACAAACCTGAGATTCATTATTTTATCAATAGACGAATTTATTACATATACACGTATACACTGGAAACTTTGTGACTTTGACGATGGTATTTAGACACTGCTGGATGGTTGACTGCACATTTTTTTTCGTCTCTTCATATGAATATGTATAAATATAGGACCTTGTTACATGTACGCACCGTCAAACATAATAGTAGCCTATCAGAACTTGTTGCTACATTAAATGAATTATCTGAGGTTAGCGTTGAAGTGACATTGACATTTCTTGACACTTTTCGGAATAAAGTTTGCGAAAACCACACTTTCAACAAATTTAGTTCGTAATAAATAAACTAGTTTTCCTCTTGTTGGAAGAAACTGTCACGTTTATTAATTTTGCCTTCAGATGTTGAATATAGCTTATATTATGTTAAGCTGGCCCGTATTTTCACCGCTTTCTGTATGCTTGGTTTGATTATCTGCGAACTTCCGGGCATTTATAAGTGAGGAAGTTTATTGTATAAGATGAGTTTCTAACTTCGACATCTTAAAAAAATATCTGTAACTATAATGGTATCTATTTTTCGGAGCGCAGTGTGATATAATGTGGATATACAGTGCGCGCACGTCCACTGTTTTACCTTAGGTATCACTAAACCGACATTATATCATACCATCACTTTTTCCTTCGTATTTATTTTGAAGTAAGTTACACAGTAAAAATATTTGTGCGTATACAGTTTTTTAACTGTAGATTTTTTTAAATTCTGTTGTCCAGCTCATCGCCGTGATACTTACACAATGTCTATAATTTGATAACCATTCCATGTTGCAATATTCCATGTTAAAAATGGTAGAATTATTGTAAGTGCTATAAGATACTTTACAGTATAAGTTATTTTAATTATATTGCGAGTTATCCCAAGCGATTTATGTTTGTTTTTCGTAAATTGTAGATCTAACGCAACATTATATTTTAGAAGAAACGAGATCATTGACACTAAATGTGTTCATAATTATAAGTAGACTCTGAGCAAAAACACTTCTTTAAAACATAATATGAATTGATATATTTAAAATTTTCAATAAACTTTACTTTAAATATGAATTAAAATTATAAGAATTACTAAATTTTACACATTAAAGTAAATGTTTGCGAGAAACGTTTCTTTGTAAAATTTACTTAAAACTTGTTTTTATATTTCGTTTGTAAATAAGTTCATATTTTACTTGAATGATATTGAGCTACATTATAGATACATTAATAAAACGACGAACACAACTTTAAGCAGATTCTATCAAATGTACGTACACTAATTTCATAGCACTTACCTTAGATCTGTGATGTGTTTGAATAAATAGGCTACATAGTTTTGCTACCTATTGATATGAGCAATTTTTTCGGCTTATCTACGCTACTACTAACATTATTGCCATGTTTAATATTCTTTCATGATTATTTCAATGTAGCTGAATTCAAAAGTTATAATTACAAGTTTAAACTCTGATTATATAAATATCAAATAAAATTATTACAAAAAAACTTTTAAATAGTACTCTTTTAAACTACTTTATTGAATAAAAAAGTGAATGTGTGTCTTTATTCTGAGACATATAAATTGTACAATGGTAGGCATTACTAATTAAAAAATTCTAAATAATAATAACAAAACACAACGCAGATATTATACCTTTTAAACTTCTCCGAAATTAAATATTCATTTTAGCTTGCTGTTTTCAAAGTAACAGAAGAATTCAGCCGCCGACAGAAGATAAAATTTTTCTTGTAAATAGGTCTTTGATATGCTTTGCAGCTTTTGTTTGCTTTATTTGGCTGACCAATCGTCTTATTTTAAAACGGTAGTATAATTTTATAGCGATTTAAAACAATCCCTTGCCAAAACTATATATTAACTTATAAGTACAATTTATGTTTATTGTTTTACGTTGTATGACTTAAATTTTTAATGGAATTTAACCCTTTACGTTTAATATACTCTTATATATAAGTTATAGGTATCTTATGTTTTTAATTAAAGACTATGTCTCTCTTTCAGCTTGGTATCACAGACATGTTCACAACAAGTGCAGATCTCGGTGGCATCTCTTCAGCAGATAACCTGTTTGTCAATCAGGTGAAGCAGAAGGCTGTCCTAGAAGTTAATGAAGAAGGCACAGTAGCTGCAGCTGCTACTGGTTGGTACAACCGTATTGTTACAAACTAGCGGAACACGCGTATTGTTATAATAACATTCACCTTCTTATAAAATATAATTTCAGTGTTATGTTATTAATTTTGTCCCGCATGTTGCGTAATTGTTATTGGTTCATTTAACATTCTGTAATATTTATGACGTTATAATTTAATGTAATAATATATTATTTGAAAATAATTAAAACAATGTAGAATTTATCAGGCGATAAACATCAATGTATTTTCAAAGTTACGAACTGATAACTGATTTTACATATTTATCATTTGCAGCAATCACCGGAATAGTAAGTGTGCTGACCCAACAGTTCAAGGCTGACCACGGCTTCCTGTACTTCTTGGAGCACATACTTACCAACACCGTGCTTATGTATGGCAGATACATCAAGCCATGAATATATTTGCCAACCATTTACGTCTGACATATGGGAAGACATTTATTTAACAAAGATAAACCTTAAAAAATTAAATAATTGAAATAATTGTAGTTTACAGTTTTTTAATAGTACATTTAGAAATAAAATATCATGTACTTCTTTGAATTTTTATATGCAAGTTACTTGTTTGAGAAAAAAACTCAACCCTTTATCTCTACTAAATTGTGACTGAGAGAACCACATGTTTTTATTGATCATAGAATCAACTGCACAACTACACTTAAAATCGTGCAGACGTTTGAAATATTGTACAATATATCATTACGTTAATCTCGAATACCTAATTCATCGTTTTCATAAAACTTTCCTATCCAACGTCACATTATGCCAGTTCTGAAATAGTACCAACATTTCAAGGGTACGTTGGCACAAAGCATTTATGCGATAAACCATCATCACTAGTTTAAAGTTTTCTAAGACGTTACTAATTGTATGTAATATAGTTGCAAAAGTATTATTAATCTGGCTGAGTTAAATCGTGGGTTATTTAGAACCACAGTATTCATTGCGATGCCTTGTAGTAGCTCTGGGAGTAATTTCCTGAGCAAATATATAGTTAGATTCTTGTTAAATTATAGTAGACCACATTCCAATATTTCCCTTAAAGACAAAAACTATTTTCTGAACCGAAATGAGGATAATAATGACAAATGATTGTAATTAATGGTACGAAAAGTTGAAGTGGATAAGTGCCAGAGCAGTCACCTCGTATTCAGGAGGATTAGTGTTCGATTCCCGTTTCCGGCCAAGCCCGATTTCGAATTTACCAGGATTTTTGTAAATCCCTCCATGCGAATACTGGGATGGTTCTTTGGAACATTCCCTGGCCGACTCCTTCCCGTTTCCTAATTGTTCCACTACAACAGACTTGTGCTTTTCGAGGGGCACGTTGAAACAAATAATTAAATAAAATTACTTATTTCTTCATAGTTTCCAGGGCAATAAAAAACAGGCTAAAATATTATCTTGCAATATGGGCCGTACCGATATGAACTCAAATAATATCAGCAGTGACTTATATAGGTTCGGTGTGTGACAATCTCCACCTTATTTACTGTAATATAACATTAACCCCATATCTCTGCCTCCGCCTCCGCAGGTAGCGTCGAACTAATGTCAGGAAATTGAGCGGAGTGGCGATTAAATAATTTTTATGTGTGAACCTATCTATGTATCATAAATATGTTTGACGTTTGTTCAAAAGCATTTCTTAGTTATGTAGAACTTCTGACAATTAGTTGGGTCTATGTATGACAAGTAATTTTTCATGCCATTCATTTGACTCAACTAAGTGAATAATTGTTTTTTTAGCTTTGTTGATTACATCCCCTTGATGGAAAGGCATTCAATACGACGCAACGTGTTAAGTATTATCACTATTTGGAGTGTGTATACTTTAAACGAAACTTTTAACTTTTTCCCACTCAAAGAGCTCTTCCTGCCGTCAAAAGAACTGGAAGATAATTTTTATGTACGAATGATTCAGTGAGGGGACGTGGGGACGTTTACTATATTACCAAGTTTACTTCGGTTTTCTGAAAACATAATATTTTTTAATGAAAATATTCAAAATATAATTAATGCAACGGTAAGATAAGAGGTTTTTCCAAATTCATGAGTAAATACCAGTATAAGAGTCGAATTTATTTAGCATAATGTCTTACGCTGCATTTGTATGTACACAATAACGGTGTCACAAGTATATATTCAGAAACTTAATGATCCGGCAATTTACTTATTCTTAAGAAACTGGAATAGGATTTCCCTTGCTTAGTACATTCATGTTAACTTACAAATACTTGTACAATTCTGTGATGTATATAGCTTTATTTATGTATACAAAAGGAACACTATATTGTACGTATGTAAATTTATAAATTTGACCCACTTGTACAACCTTGAGTGATGCTAGCTAAATCTTATTCCCTTTGATTCAACATACATCGCTGCAACTACCACCATGGCTACAACACAGCTTGAATTTGCAAGACGTTTAATTGCATAGAAGCACCAATACGTTACATTTGAATGTTAAGTGCCAGAACTCGATGGAAAGACAATTTGTTAGGGAGGTATTCAGAAGTGTTTTGTTCATTGTGCTAGCTACACAAAGTATGTGAATGTAAGGTATTATGCTTTTTGTGCTAGTTTAGTATATGCTTCTTTACTTAGCAATACCCGACATATCAATTGGTATTCGATGTTAATAATGACTTATTATTATAAAATATGAAGTCTTTAATGTAAGATAGCGTACATTGTACAAATAAAGATTCTGTCAAAGCTACTTAAATGCTCAATTCCGTTATATAAAAAATCAGATTCCAAATTGTGAGGGGAAGTAATTAAATATGATTCCATAGAGGACAAATACTTTTGAGTACAACTGTTTCAGGTGGCACAAAGCATACAAACTGGACTTTCATTCAGGATGGTTTGGAGTAGATTCCCATTTATAGCCTGAAATAGATTAAGGAGTATTGTGATATGGTTTCATTACGTTATTTAAGGCTATGTACGTATCTTTCGGTTACTATATTTGAATATGTATGTAAACATCCAATAATACTGAATCTACGAGACGTTAAGCTCAACTAACTTTAAGCCAAGTGTCCCTATTCACTGTGATTTTTCATTATTGTTTCTAAATTATTAAACTGGACGAATATTGCAAAAAACTTCTCGTAGGTTTGCTGAAAATAGTTTTTACTAAGTGGTCTTAGATTTCTTTTTGCAATGTTAGTTTCTTGCCGTGTTCCAACTCGCTTTTCTTCTATAAAATGGCCAAAGGGTATATTTTAGTCAGTAAACATCGCCGGTAATTATTCCCCTAAAATTACGCTTCTGCTTTTAAGGGTCATATAACCAAGAAAACGTTTAGTAAACTCTGCAATACCCAGAGGTACCAGCATATTATGTTTGTTACAATTACAGATTCCATAGAAGGAAAAGGTGAGAAGATATTGATGCGTGGCCAAGTGTCAAGAAACAACATGCTTTGGGCAGAGTACACACGGTACACCTTAATAATATAGAGTGTTACAATCTACACATGCATCTTCATGTATTTCGTTACCCAAAATAATTTTAAACATTAATATCAGTAAATGGCGTGTCACACACTACGTTTAAATCATTTTGCAAGGTTTAAGTATTGGTTGATGGAGATCAACATTTAAATCCAGCGTTGAAAATGGTCGTTCATGATACGATACCTTTTCACAATTGGCCTCCCTCACAAATTTCGCTGAGAACATATGCGTATTTAATATTTAGGTTAAAATTTTATATTTGGAGGTGATTTGAGGTAATTATAGTCATTAGAAAATGTTCACATTTAAAACACCCGGGAAAACAATGTGTTACAACATGGCTACCGCTGTGACGTCATCAGCCAGAACACCAGCCAACACGTGTAGGGCCTGAAGCAATATTATTGGTCGGATAATGAGGCTCATTTATTTCAATCGTTTTTGTGTGCCAATGAATACAACAATTGTATCCATGCTATTCGCAAACCACGTAACCAGTCTGAATTCTTGTGAAACAAAACTGACAAATAAATGGAAATGGTCACCGTGTTTGTGAGACATATACATTGTTGAAACAAATATATTTTTAAGTGCAGTATGATTTAAATATGACATTATTAAATGTCGTGTTATGTGACAATTTACTGTACATGTAAGATATATAACGTCGTAGCCAACTAGATAGATAACAAAAAATTTGGTGAAAGCACTTAGCTGCAGCGTCAAAGAATATTTATACCTATATAGAAGTTGGAACCTGTATAAACAAATAAATGCAACTTTAAAATATGCAGCAGTTTTATTTGTTACGATTATTTCTAAATTATCATGTAACTTAGTAAGACATTTTGTATGTTACACTCTAACTATAGATAGTAGTGCTTAACGACGTTCGAGCAGATGTCATATGGTATAGATCATTCAATATATGTTATCACTTAAAAATAATATGTTGGGAGATTCAAGTTTATTTTGCGACCGAAAGCCGTAAAATATTTAAGGAGCAAACTACATACATATGAATAGTCATTGCCTATAGAGAACATTTGAGGAGTTAACATTCATAAGAGGCTAAGTGCCAAAAGGTAAGTTTCAAGATAATGACGAAAATTGTATATCGCGAGAAACAAATGAACAATGAATTATCCAAATGCGTTCACGAATTTTTTTACAATAGGAAAGTAGCAAATAGGAGCAATCGAACAGTACTGGATTTGTTTGTATGGACATAATCCATTGCGAAATAAATGACATGTTTTCTTGTCTTATTTTTACTTTTAGTTTTCTTGTGACAGTCGTTTATTTCGCAATAGAGTATGTGCATACAAACAAATCCAGTCATGAACTCCCGTTGCACAGTTCTTTCAAAGATTAAATCGAACCGTAATTAATACAAAACACTAATGAACATCAATATATATATATATATATATATACAATGAACTAGAATGCGTTGATGTTACTCCAACCATGTAATTGTGCTGATGTACGGCGCGCATGACTATCACTAGGAGATAGAACTTAAGGTATGTCTTTGACCTGATGTTTTGGCACCTCTCTATGTACCTAACTAATTTTCGTCGAATATGGTACTTAGCCCCTTTTGAATGTTATGTCTTCATTTACTCTTCTGCCTTGTACTTGTGTTGACCTATATATGGTAGTTCAACCTGATTTCATTAATTTACTAGCGGCATTCAGTGCCGGTGTTACCTGGTGGTCATTCACCCAAGAGCTAATCATGCTCGAAAATAATTTACTTCTGTGGTCACATGACCACCGGAGTATTAAGTCATGGTACAGACTGATGACGTAGAAACTAGTCAACACGCTGGCGGTAACTGTTTTCACATCTATTATAAATGTGGCGTGTAACTAAATGAAACACTATAGACAAAATAGTATTGATATTGTATTCATATTTTTCCTAGTTCTTTTTTTTTGTCGATTTCTTTAAATTACATTTTTATGAAAAAAAAAAAAAATTATGCAGGTAACCAATTATTTTTGTGTTTTGTCACGTGTAAGATCCATGCATTTTGTTTTATGTAACAAACAGTATTTTGAACAAGGCTTTGGACATCATGTTGAGGTAATTTTAAAGACCGTGTATGACACTTTACGGACGTGTGGTTCCATTATTGCAATTGATGAATGAGGAATCGGGAGTAGAGTTAGGTAAGCGTGTTCTAGATAGGTATTATATGTTACATGCGAGAAGGCTTTACAGTTAAGAAAACAGAAAATATGTGCGGGAATTTAGGTACGATATGATACCCTTAGATAGGCTATGTATGTCATATTGATGATTATTTTACAGACGAGCAAAATAATGATTGGTTTATAATAATTACAAGTGTAGAGGCGAATTATATACAGATTTACTTTAAGATACACAAAATGGCTCTGGAAAAAATTACCTTATTAACATTCTTCTTCTTCTCGCGGATTGTCTACAGCTAACATTTTATTCTACAGTCATATTCTTCTCTTGTCGGTGGTATCTTAGCTACTGGTAGGGTCACCCTTGCCAAACAAACCCTGGCTGAGGAGACAGACGAAGTGTGTCCTGCAACGACATAGCATACCCTCTCCCATCTTATCATCAGTTATCGATGGGTTGATTGAGTAGCTCGCAGTCTACTGATATCCTTAGTTATTCATTACCCACCTTCTTCTTTATAGGGTAGGAATAACTCTGAGGCGTGGTGAAGCCAGTCTTCCTTGATGAACAAAACTGGACGACAAATCCTGGTCTTTCATGTTAGTGGTTGTACGATGGGCTAGTTCCCCATCCATAGAAAACGTCAGCCAGCTAAAATACCCAGAAACCAGCCTCGGTATTTATATGGATTTAAAGGAATCAACAAGCTATTTGCCAAGTTCAGGAATATTATTGGCGTCGTGAGAGATAACACCTTCTGGGATCGCCAGGACTGCTGAATGGTGGACTGACTACGCAAGAAACTTTAAATTTGCAACTTTTGTTTTGGCAAATGAAGGTAGACCTGCTCCTTTACTAAAATTTCGAAGCGATCTTATCATGCCGACATGTTAACAAACACTTATATCGTAGTCTTGCAATTAACTACTATGGTGAATATGCCTAATATGTCAATAAGCTTCGAATAGGAATACATCGGATATGTGTAATTACATAAACTTAAGCGTTGTGGAATTTGTTTTTAGCAGGAGATTTTCGCTTAAATTTACTAGTTGTCTGGAATGCGTTGAAATTATATGAAAGTTTCATTGAAAATTTCGCATATTCCTTTTTAAATGTTTTTCTGAAAATTAATGATAATAGTAGGTAAACGTTATACATAGTTTGTTGCAGATGTAGCAGTATTTAAATTTTAATATTTCAGCTGAAAATAATGTGTGTGAAATATTTTCTTCACCCCCCCCCATCCCAAACGTTATTTAGTCTGATTTGCATATTGCGTTGCTTCTCCTCGAAAAAAAAAATATTTCAAAATGTTAAAAACATTAAAATTATTAAAAATTAGTTCATTCATGGAAGCATTTGCGCGATCTGTAGTTACGCAAAAGGTGCATATGTTGGAGGACCGTGAGAGAAATGTTACAATCCCTTGTTTTAACCGTTAACTGAAGTACTTAAGGGCATGGACCCGCGTTCCTTTGCATTTAATGTCAATTAATTTTTTAAAACATAAATGAGAGCCGATATCGTATAATCAATTCGTAACATTTCTATAAATAATTTAATCTGCATACTCTAAATTTATCGAGTCAGAAGCCTGCAAAAGAGTTACTTATTAGTTAATTAAGGAATTATTCATTTAATTAATAAATTAGCTATACTCATCATATAGTTTTTCTCGAAAAATTACGTTATATAGTATAACCAATTTGCAAAAATGTTACGAAGCAATTTTACGATATTGACTCTCGTATGGATTTTAAAAAAATTATTCTCTGGATAGCCGATAAACTCGGGCCCAAGCCTTGAACTAAAATAAGCAGTAGAAGAATACTTAGACGTACACATTTAATTACGACCAAGGGGGAATTTAGTGTGCACTTAACAATATTTAAGGGGTACCGGTACCTGCTGAATTCTTCAAGTTTTTCTGTATGTTCTATTTAATTACTTTTATTAAAGTTCCTCGTCCGAAATGGAATAGATATAACCATCTTAAGCGTGATCAATTTTCCACGTATTTACAACTCTTCTTAGTTTTTGGCTAGTTACCTTCCAGAGGAATAAAGTCATTTTTTTTCTACAGATGGTCACAGGTGTAGTATAAGCGATAATAGTCAAGCAAAGCCAACTGAAAACAGTGTAAGAAATTATTCCCTTTTTCTTGTCGAAGCATGAAAACATTACAGAGATTTTGTAGACCAAATTAAATGCAGAAGTTCCATTATTCCAAAAAGGTGACTATTGATCTCCATTAATCAACGAAGCTCATGCGTTTACAATGAAGGCTAATTATTTTAGTGTAAAATTATAGAATAATATTACATAAAAAATTATATATATATTAAATTATTATAATCATTTTACCGACATCGTTAATTCACGTACTGTAAATAATGTGATAAAATATACATTTACAATTCATTGCTTCTGTAGTAAACATTTAAATGGTTAATTTTATACGATAAAAAATTAAATAAATACTGTCATCACTTTAACGAGACAATACACCCTTTAGGTGGCCTGACTATATGTAAACCAAACAAATTATTAAAACTTAATTTACTAAAGACGATCTTGCGCAGATCATTTTTAACTACAAAAATTCAGCAAGTTGAATACTACTTGGCGCAGCAAAAATCGACAGTAATTAACACGTAGGCACTTAATAACTATATGTTATCATTATTACAATGCTGCCATTAAATATAATACTCTATCATCAATCAAACTCCCAACGGATAATTTTCAGAACCTAAAGCTATCTTAAAATTAGATGATTTTAAATTCACACTTAACGAATAACGCTGACGCAGTATACATAACCTATGACTTATAGAACTCACTTTAAATATCCTAAAGGATGCACCATTCGTGATTTAATTAGCTAATATTAAAATTATTGTAACATATTTTCCAAAGTTATAATAAACTGTCTTATGTCCCGAACTTCGTGTAAAAATAATTTGAATTTAAAGTGTCTACTAACGTAGGTAACCGGTGTCCATTAACCTTAATTTACAATCGGCTGTCCCGCTGCCAATGACCATTAAGTTCTTAACCACACTTTCACCGTTCCTGAACATCTTTAAAAGTCAACCAAAGGTCCATATAGTCGAAAAATGCCCAAATTAAATGCAGGCTAACTCGTGTCGCACCCCTATAAATTGGGGTAATTTAATCACACACAACTCGTCCAGAAATCTCCAAACACGAAAAGTATGTGGATGTGGCAGGTTTGGGGAAGGATGTACTGATTCTGTGGCATTTACGTGCCACTTTCTACGCGGTTAGCGTAAATCCATAAACTCGGGAAAACTCTCAGCTACATAAGCTGTCACCAAAGAAAACTAACACATTCCGAACTGGCATCATGTACATACGTCTGAGCAGTTAGGGCGACCCCGGCACGTTCACTGCACACATTATCACCTCTACGCACGAGGCCCTCAAATGGAGCGCAGTCTTACTGCTTTCGGTTTCGTCTATAAGACATTCAATGGTTATCACATTATTTTATAGTATTAAGCAAAACACGACATGCTTTCGTACTTAAAATATCCCGTTACGGAACTAAGTTAATTTCAAAATAACTGTTAAATGACCTGAGTTTTGACTTCTCTCCCAAAACAAAGGAACTGATATGACGAAATGGGCAGAAGACAAGATTACACCACTCGTAAAATGAAATGTTTTAAATAATATTTCTAATAATTTTTATTTAAAGAAACAGCAGTGAAATTACATTAATTTTAATGACGTTCCACACATAGTCTGATGCTCAGACCGACAACTTAAAAAACCTTCATGGTTTAACATTTGGCCCTTAACTTTACGTTAGTGGAGTGCGTTATAAAATACTCTGCAAGTAAATCTCTATCATAATTAGTTAATTTAAAGAACCATACATGTTCCCTTATTATTATATACTACAGGATGGCAAAATAACTTCATGATTTGAAATGCATGACATTCAGGCTGTAGATGTCTTAGCGGGGCGTGAATGGTCTCATTCGAGAGGCGTAGTTGTAAAGATTTGTTCCTCACCGCGGTCAGTAGCCATTATGCGTATGGGAACATATTGGAGGAATATTTTCCCTGTTGTTAGATGAATTGGACATAGAGAACATTTGGTTCCGACAAGATGAGCAACTGCCCACACTTCAGAGACATCGATGGCTGTTTTGAGGGAACACTTCCTGGAGGACTTCTTCTCAATAAGTGGCGATTTGAAGTGGCCAGCCCACTGCCCCAATTCACCCCCTTGTGATTTTTTTTATTTGATATCCCACGTTTATATCAACCGTCCGAGGACCCTACACCTCATGAAGGCCAAAATCCGGGTAGAAACTGCCAACTTACACACTGCTATGCTGGTAATTGTCATGGGTTACGCCAAAAACGGCGTACTCAGCGAACTGACAATTTGGGGGGGGGGGGAGGTTACCTACCTAATCAGATTTTAAAAACTGTGTAAAACCAAACTTTAGATATGTACCTACATTTTAAAAATTAAAATGGAAACTTTATGATTCCCACAATGGGTTTTATTGCCGTGTTAAGAAAGGGAGATATGATGCTGCACCATACTGAAAGCAAAAGTGATTTGTCAAAATCGCTTCACTGGATATATGTCTCATTATTTCTGCAAGATTTTGTAGTTTCCAATGTATCGATGTGCTATGATGTAACAATGGAAGTTTTTGGCTTGACAGAATGGATAACAAGTTTATGTTTTGAATACTTAACGAGGGCGTATTACGAGACTGTCTACGTGATTCTGAACGATAAAGCAGTAGAAATGCGTTAATAAGTCGTTGTATTTTATTTAATGAAATTCACTCTGCGAGTAAACACAGTTTCTAGTGTTCAATGTTCATGTAGTATTTGTATTGCAGTTCTCGATATGATATAGAAAAATTGTGCCACGAATTACATAACAAAATTTAATACACTTTAAAATAATTTATAAATAAAAAACTCCACACTTAATATGTTAAAAGACACCAATGCAGATATATAGATCTACTCTCCTAATATTCACACTGCAGGCAAATTGTATAAATACTCAATTTTCCGCAAGAAGAACGTAAGGGAATTGGTTGCTGCACTGAGTCGTTAATATGTGTGTATATATATGCATGTATGTGTTTATATATATACATATAAAAACATTGTGTTTTATATATGTGTGTAATAAGTTATACACACACACTCACACACACACACACACACATATATATATATATATATATATATATATATATATATATATATATATATGCTTGCGTCTCTAAACATACACACATGCGTAAAAGCACACTTAACTTACTATTCATAATTATCATCCTTTCAAGATTTTGTAATTTTCCACACATTTGGTTTTAAGACCCAACTAATAAGTACCAAAAATTGGTTATCTGACCAGCAAAGTATTTAAACAGATAGAAATTTAACTTTGTAAAGCTACTGAAATTATACTACTATATTAAAATACATTTCAGGGCGGAAAATGGTTTCAAAGTTTTAATAGTTTTCGAGAAAAATTTCACAGTTACGCCACATGGACGTTAAGGTAAAATAAGAAGAAAATAGCAACGCCTGAATGTTATTTTCCGCTGCAGATAGTGTGCTGAGTGATCATTTTTGCCATGCAGTGATGTAACTAATCTCCTCTACTGAGTGTTTCAGTCAGAACCAGCATGTGTAACTGTTAAATATTATGAATATATCACATAACTGTAACCACAACGCGTGTCTTTTATCCCACGCATTATCTTTATACGACAGCAAGGACTTTAATTATGACAAGCGTAAGCTCTTTTTGCGGTACGCGTTAATGTAATTAAATAATTATCAACTTTAGCTCCACAATATACGCAATTTTCTGTGATACCTACATTTCTGGATCCCAGCTTTACACACTTTGAAGTACCTAAGAAGAAGTAAAAAATTTTTTTTTTTTATGATTGCTCTAATGTTGCATTAAATGTCTAAATTAATTTGCAGAATTGATACTTGCCTGTTAATTGTAGGGCTACGCCGATGCTTTTGTCGATTATATTTTGACACAACGCGGACAAACAGAATGCACTAAGTCGCAGGAATTTATTTTTCTTTCATATTCATTTAAATGTACAGATTTTTTGAAAACTTATACAGTATTTTATATTCACTAAAAATAATACTATAAATTTGATTACCAATTGAAAACAACGAACTTTTTCAAGCGTGGAACTGAAATAGTTGCACGAAAATAATTTTACGCATCAAGTCTTTTGCGTTCACAAAAAAAGGGTAAGGCAGTGTTTTTTTATATTTTCAATAACATAGCTATGTACGTCCAAAAGTAAATATGTGTGTGCGTGTATATATATATATATATATATATATATATATATATATATATATATATATATATATATATATATATATATATGTGTGTGTGTGTATATAGACACTCACACATTACTTTTTAAACGTCGAAAATTTTGTTCTCTTCGTAATTTTTTTTTCCTTATGTCCCTTTTATAGACTACTTTCGAGGTAAATACGACAAAACTCTTTGATATTTACGATTGGGCTGTATTCCCAATATATCGTCTGTTAAAAATAAATCAATCAGTAAAAACAAATGATGACATTAATATGCATAACGCTGAATAAGAAATGCATTTCTCACACTACACACATCAACTTGCACTGTATAAAACAATTGCATGAATAGCAAAATTAAAATCACGTTTGATGACACTTACCGGTCTTACTGAAAACAGGTGAGTGTTTAAAGTCACAAATGCTGACACAGGGAGAGGGTCCCAAGCATCGACTGCACACCACACTTAGAATCAGTGATGTCCAGCAGATTCTATTAGAAGTTAGTAACTTTTACACTTTAGCATACTTATTTAGAGTTAAATGTGAAGATGTACGTTAAATACATGTGGCAACGGAGTCATTAATTTAATATTACTATTATTTCACTTATTCTTCAATATGTGTGATTGGTACGGTAACACGGTTCTGAAAGTTACCTATGAGACCACATACGACACGCAGCCATCTGGCAGAGATGTGTGTAGCTAAACTGTAAAAAATTAGTAATATTACTCATAATATGTATGGTAATATTCCCCAATCTTGAGCGGGAAATCTTATTTCCGAATATGTGTGGAAATTTCCGCAAGGTAGTGTATTTGCCACACAAACCACTCGGAGGTTTAGCTCGCTCGTTATGTAATATTGTCCTAGAGGGCTTGCACCAATATGTAAAGAAAAATTACATTACCTGTTGAGTAAATTTCCTTGACACGTGTGGAGTAGTAATTTTTCCTCGCTTGTAGAATGAATTTACCTAATATTTTTACAGTGTAACCTCCTACCAAGACGATCCGGGTTAGATTCCCAGCGGGTTTGGTCTCCGGACTTACGCATGAGGGAATCGCCCGGGACAGTGCCGTTGGTCGGCGGGTGTTCTCGAGGATCTCCCGTTTCCCCCTCAGTTCATTCCGGAGCTGCTCCATGCTCACAACACGTCGCCCCTCACCTGCGCTAAAAACCTCGATGTTAAGCGCTGACCAAACATCTCTTATTCACTCACACTCACTCACGACGCTGTGCTGTGAAAGTAAACATGTATGTCCTTACCATAAAATTAAACGATAATTGGTAGTTGGTGCCTCTTTAGAGGAAAGCTAGTCTCCAAATTTTTGCATTTATTCCAAAGGTTGATGTGATTTTTTTACTGAATTTAGTTTGCTTAAGGGAACCGACTATCTAGTTGCTCGGGGACGACTTACCTCGTCATAGAAATTGCACATGTGCTACTAGCGCATGGTAGAAATGTGCTCAATATGTCACTTTAATTCGGGCACTATATTTTTATATGATAAACGTTTAGGCTAACTTTTGAATGTATTGATTAAAAAGCTTTTGTCTTATTTGTCAGGTAAACTGTTTTAGATCCGTCATTAATGTCACTTTATCTAGTTTTGCATAATTTGGAAATTTTATGAATGTTTTTTTTTTTTTTAGAATTTGTTTAGAATATTAAATTAATGATGTACGTTATTACTTTAAATACTGTTACATGTGTAACACTGTAGCGTTAATTACATTTGATGTTCCTTAAAGTTTACATCTATAATTTTATTAAAATTTTTGTCAATCAACATTTTTTTTGTTTTAGTTTTAGTTTTATTGGCAAACATCTTTCAAAACGTAGTTTACATTGTTTTGATGGCAAAATTCGTGGATTTTAAATATGCTTAGCATATAATATAGGTAAACTAAAACTTCTACAAAAAATATCTGTAGGTATTGCAATTTTATTAGTTCGTTTCAAGTTATCAAAAGGAACCACGTAATGAATCTTGTGCTGTCACAAAGTAGTTCAAATATTCTCCCTATATGTGGCTCAGGAGTCAAAGTTTGTCAACGCGACAGCTGTAGCTAGGTTGCTATAGCAGGGCAATACTGTCTTGGTATTGAGCTTTATTAAAGTCTTCCTTACTATAGTGATAGCAGAAACATTAGAGTGAGACACAGTATAGTCAAAAGCTTGCCAACTGCACGGAACCCGTGATGCATAATAGCGAAATTCCCCATAAGCCTAGGGTTTCCAGGGATAACAAATGAATTAAGTTGTCCCGAATTTATAAAACAATTACACTGACAATCGTATAGTAACAAGTAAATATAAACATCCAAATTAATGTAAATTCATACATTATTTTCTGCATGTACCGTGATTTGTACCAAACTTAATTGAAATATTTACAGACATCATTAAAATTTTACATTACTCTTAAAAATCATCTAACTAAGATAGTTAAGTAGATTATTTATTCCTAAAACATCTAGACTTCAGAAGAAAGGTAACGAATCGGGAGGAAAGTTCTGAAACCATGCTTCGAGTTAAAATTAAACTGAATGAATGTTAACTGGGTTTGTAAATTTGGTCTATCACCGTATAATATTGTACGACTTGTAACGCATTATAGCGTGAAGCACGTACATATGTACAGGATGTGATTACAAAAATATATAACATTGTATAAACTTTTAGTTATAAATTGTATGCTGCATCTTCCTAGTCAAGTGATTGGTACACGAAACTGAACAATTAATATGAACAGTGAATAACTGCCTCTATTTCGAAACTCGAAAATTTTACCACACAGTTCTGGTTTTGTAAGTGTGTGTGTGTGTGTGTTTATATAAGTATTGTATGTATATATGTGTGCTTGTTTATATTTTATTTCTGTGTTTATATATATTTTGAAGTGTATTATGCATGTTTTTCATATTTCATTATTTTAAATAATTGAGTAGTTCAGTTCCAAAACTCTCCTTGACCATCGCCAAGGATAAATGTGTTCTAAACAGGTTTGTGTAGCTTTAAAAGTGCGCTAAAGTTGACGTGACGATAGTTTCCAAAACTCACCTTATTCAATAACAGGCTCGCTTTGAAAAACTGCTTTGACCATGTAAAAAATGAGCTCGCAGATCAGTTATGCGCTATTTTTTCAGTTTCAGTGAAAGTGGACAAGGGGAGTTTTGGAACTGGACTACTCAATTCAAGTATTTATTTTATAATAGACCTAAAGCTTTGGTAGCTTTAGCAGCAATATAAGCGCATGTTTATTAAATTTTTAAGCCCTTGATGTATTTTTTTTTTCAGAATTAATTACATACTCCTCATTTATGTACAGATATATGTTTTAACTGAGTGTACATGTCTGAGCAACCCTAGTTACAAAAATGTTCCGGCAAATTAAAACAGTAAAAAACAAAATTTGGGATGAGTCAGCAGATACCTGTGTGACTACTGTGGTGGTTATAGGAGTATAGGGGACTTAATCAGCACAACATTCCAGGCTATGTTACTGTCTTCTTCCCAATTTAGATTCTAAATAAGAAGATGTTAATGTGCAGAAGATTACCAAACACACTCAGTTCTTCAGAGTCCTGCATTACTTTAATATACACCAGCATCAGAGTTGTATTTTCAATACATTTACAGCAACAGTTTTGCAAAACAATTAAGTAAATTTTTGCAACATTTTAAGTAAGTCAAAACTGTAAATCGAATTTACATAGTAGAACCATTATTTGGATATTTTCAAGGAGGTTTTGTTGAGACACACAATAGTAGCAAGTACAGTAACTTGTTTATGTTACAGAGCTAAACGTAATTATTTATTCCTATTTACACGTCTCGTATATAATCGTTACTCAAGTCACACGGTTAGAACATGTGCGACGATTTTGTTGTATGGTACTCGTTCGCGACCCGCGCTTGGTTATAATAAGAGGTGTCGCTGCTCTGTCTCTTACATAATTAAGCTGGATGACTGGGTTAGTATTAAAAAATGTTGTAGTATGCCCGGCTAGCTTTAATTGAAATAAAATAACAAAGAAGTTTCTTTTTAAATCGGCCTAAGGGACTCACGCACTGCGGGTTGCGTCACGAGAGGTAGATACTTGAAGTTTCTTTCGACGAAAATAATAAGCGCTTCCTCCGGCGGCTTTTGATCGGTCACGACGTTAATTATGTTGCAGGTACCGGC
>PNEQ01090351.1:0-46947 GCA_003012365.1 Medauroidea extradentata
TCTAAAAAACCTGTGCTCTGTCGGCAGTGAGTTGCAGCCTTTCGCAGCACAAGTCTTCTTCCATAAATATGGTGCAGACATATTTAAAATCAAACATTAGGTATGCATAATCATTCTTTGAAAGGCGAAGGAAACATTTATCTGGGTCACGTAATTCCCGCGCGTACCTGATGTAAACAAGTTTGAATTAAAAAAAAAACGTACGTTACTAACGCTTCAGTGTGGCACGTGGTGAAACCTGGAACTACACAAGAGAAAAACCTGTGGCACAATTCCCTATCCAAGTTGCCCCCCCATGCCTGTGACAGTGTTCATTTCTGCTGCAATCTTGGACTGGATAGAGTATAACCCCCTTCAACACCCTCCACATATGAAAGGTAAATTGTATACAGTTGAAGTATGAACACTGTCTCATTGTTTCAGTAAATGTGTAAATGTGCAATGTAACACAAGCTACTCTTTTGCCAAATAATGTGACTAGTAGCTATTTTGCTTGTGAGGACAATAATTGTTTAGTTCAGTTCATTGCACCCGTCGTATCTTTGAGTACAATCTTGTGCAAAAAGATATGACAAGTCATGATATACGATAACGTTGATATAAAAATATACAATGTAGGGCTCATTCATTACACTACGTGGATTAGTGTGGGAAAGTAAGTGATTATTCACTAAAACTTTCAGGGTTAAGACTGAGTAGTATTTTACTTGGTAAACATAATAACCACTAAACTTACTGGTTACTAACAAAACTTACATTGGGACAGAAGTAGGTAATTATCACTGTCACTTTATTATTATGTGTCTATGAAAAATACCTCACAGTATTTTAACTCATTATTGGTTGTGGAATTATTATCTTGCTTAGCTTTTGAAATACAGTTTTTTTATGCTGGATAGGTGTGTCCTTTCTCCTGACTTTTGGATTTCTTTGGTTAGTCGTTAGGAGGCTGACCGGATGTAACTAATACTTACCCTTGGGATAATACATATATGGTTTACAGGCATGTATGTTGCGTGAGCATTTCACTCATACCACGACTAGTCATGTCAGTAGACTTAACAGGTGCTGTTGTTAGTTGTGGAATATACATTAATTTTTTCTTTCTTAGTTTTATGTAATTTTAATTAAATTCATTCTAGTACTTTATTAAAATATATAGTGGGAAGAAAATTGTCCCTTACAAAATACTATTCCACAACCAAGCACAGCACTTTGCAAGTATTCTTACACAACTGGTTGCACTATGAGCAAAACGCTCACACAATGTACATGCCTGCAAACCATGTCTTATATAAATGGTAAGAATTAATTACATCTGGTCAGCCACTAGCTACCAAACATGCAAGGTTCAAAATCAGCTAAAAGATAAGACACACCTATCCAGCAATTAAAAAAAAACTGACAATAGTTTGGAGGGTAAGATCATAGTGTGACAAATTATTTAGAAGCTGTTTTTGTAGAGTAGGCCAAATGCTTTGATACTAGTTTCAAGAAAGTAACTAGAGTACACTCAAGAAATCAACTTCAGAGTTACAATCTTACTGCATTATGTCTCACGAACCCTATGATTATTATGGTTATTTAATCTAAAGTACTGTATTTTCCAATATAAGATATGATAGTTTTTTTAAAATAAAAACCTTTACATCTCTGCATAAGTATATGCCGATAAACGAGCCTGCCAGCAAACAAAATTGGTTATGCGGTGCATAGGTTACATTTTTTGGCAAAGTTTGATTAACATTTTACACTTGCTGAAATAAAACAAATAACAGTAATCATACCTTAGCTGCATATGATTTATCCATCATATTTACATCCACAGGTAACACAACTGGTATTTATTTATTTGCGTAGGTACATTAATCGCATACTACTCGACCCGGAGACATCTTCAAACTTGTAATTAAATTTCCTTTCGCCGCCGAAGAAATCCACTAAATTACAATATTTCTTCCTGTCGTTTTCACAAACTATAACCCTCTAACGACTTTACCATCATCTGATAAAATAAGATGAAACTCACCTTAAGGACAAGGGCCAGAGTTTCTTCGCATTTAATGACAGTTATTTTTAAAATATAAATGGGAACCAATATCGTAAAATTGCTTTGTAACTTTGTTACGACTGATTCAAACTGCTTACTCTAATTTTGTCGAGTCATAAGACTGCAAAATAATTGCTAATTAGTTAATTACCGAAATTTCCTTTTAATTGAAAATTAGCTATACTCATCATACAGTTTGTCTCTCAAAAAATTACATTGCATAGTAAAACCATTCGCTACAAAGTTACGAAGAAATTTTACGATATTGACTCTTGTATGGATTTTAAAAAATTATTCTCTGGAAAGCCGAGAAACTCGGGCCCAAGCCCTTAAGGACAGACAACCGCTTCTTAGCACGGTTGCATTCGATGAGTGAGGCGCGAAGCAAATTGACTTGTTTCTACAATCCTTCGATTTTGAAGTCCAGCATGTGCCTGGAGCAGAAAACGAGCTTGCGGACACACTGTCCCGAGCCCCACAAGACACCATCGCTGTGAATGAGGAGGAATGGGATGAAATCATGCCACCCACAGTGAGAAATGAAACAACTAGCACAGGCAAGTCACGTGATGGTGCAAGACGAACTGATGCAGGAAGAATTGAAGAACCTAGTAATAGGCGCGCAGCAACAATGCCCTGTAGTACCAGAGAAGGTGAAGATGTGCAACCAAGGGGAAGTCCCACATTGGCGTGTCATAGACAGCATTCTGCAGATTGAATGCTCAACGTCCAAACCAAACTGGATACTCTACGTACCGGAAACAAAGCAGCTGACAGTCCTTAAGAGCTCCTGGGTAGGACACCCGGGCGGCACCCAGACACTGACGAACCTGAAGCACCACTTTCACTAGCCAGGTGTACACGACAGACCAGGGACTTTGTACGCCGTTACCAGCACTGTAATTGTATTAAAAGTCGGCGCGCTGATAGACAACAACAAGAGCAACCCAGAATGCCACGAATACCCACGGACACTGTAGCCCTCAACTGATGAGGCCATACTCACGTAGCAAAGGTGGTACAGTAAGCGGTTCATCCTGGTTATTACTGAACCGTACACCAGATGGATAGAGGCCTTCGTCGTATCCGGTACACTGACACCTGTTATCGCCCTTACCGTAGAAAATGAGTTCTTCTGTAGGTGAGGATATCCCCATGCCCTACTAACAGACAATGGTACGTAATACGCAGGCCGCAAGTGGCAGAAATATTGCACCAAATGGAACGTACAACACCAGACCACTGCCATTTACCACCCGTGGGCAACCCCAACTGAGCGCAGGAACCAGGAAATCGAAGTGCAACTCAGGTCCCGAGTGAATGAGACCATCCGAATTGGGCAAAGCATCTACCTGCTGTTCTGTACACTCTACGCTCCAGGGGAAATGCCGCTACGGGATACTTACCTGCTGAATTGTTACAGGGTCGCAATCTTCCGCTGCTTGGAGAATGGTCTGTTTTCCACCAGGGGAAAGTACAGCAGATGAAAGCAGTGGAGAGCGACACCATAGGAGCAGACGACAAGAGAAACCTGGTAAGGCAACGTCAACAGAGATATGTGGCCCAGTGGTGTCCCGGCTCCGCAAAGAAACCCCCACAACTCTAGCCTAGACGAAGGGTGTATGCCCGTACACACCCGCAGATGACAGGCAAGAAGGCGTTCTGCACATGTCCAGCTCCAAAATGGACCGGACCCCATGTCATTCTTCGAGCTGTTACATCGTTCGAATTGGCCACCATGCGTGAAAAATTCACAGGGACGACCTTTGCCTCGTGGAGATGCGACAAAGTGAGCAGAGACCAGACGAGAATCAGAAGGGTGAGGACACCACAAGAGGATACACCAGCACTTACACCCACAGATGACACCAAGAAGGAGAATCAACCAGCCAGAACTCACAAAATCCAGAAGGTGCATCACCAGAGAACCTAGAGGAACTAGCAGGGGTGAACTAGCCTAACTTGTCTGTTTCCTTACCCTTAGTCACACCCTTGTCATCTTCAGTAGAGTTGACGGGCACGGTGGAGCGACCTACCATCAAGATGGGAGGGCAGAGCCAGCCAAACAAGCCCAGCCCCCGACAAGCAGACCCGGAGAAACTGCTGACCTCTGAGGAATCCACAACCAGTGAATGTTTCTCGAAATCAGTTTCAGTCTGAGTGTTTTTTTCCAAAATCGATGTTTCATTAGTTTGTAATGTTCGAACTTTCATTCAGATAGACATTCGGATTTTCAATCGTTTTGAAGTTTGAATATTCATTCATTTATTTCACAGTTCGAACTTTCATTCATTTCACAAATCTGATTTTCATTCATTTCGTATTTCGGTTCACATTTACAGATCATTGTGCAAGTTTCGCATTTAGAATTATTTGGGGGATGATTTTTTTTCAATAATACAATGTTTAATCATAAACAAAAAATATTTAAATGATTGTACAAGTGCTATCTTGGTATTACATACAAAGTAGGTTAGTGAAAACCAGAGCAGTTGTACTTGTTTATGATTGTTTCCAGTAGGCCTACTGAAGTGTTACTCGCAGTAAATTTGATTTTAAGATTTGATTGTGGAAAGGGGGGGGGGGGAGAATTTGTGCACTGGGTCTTAGGGGGGCTCTCCTGCAACGATGCCTGAAAATGCAAAGCCTTGACTGGAAGAGTAATAATATTACTTATTATTTTGCACATAAAAACTAATTTCCTAAACATCATAATTTAGCTTCAATATATCTTTATATAATTACCTGCAACATCTGTAACTTCTGAAAGAGTGTTATCCAAAGCAGGGAAGATCCTCAATGCTAGTAGAAACAGATTAGAACTGAATGTGTGGACAAATTGATATTTTAAAGAACCAATCTATAAGTTGAGTTTTTATGACTGGTATTATTGACCTAATATTCAGGATCTGATAATATGTATAGTAAAAAAAAATTTTTAATGTTCTTGTAAATCAGTGATTTGTAAACCTTTATGCAAATTTATGAATCTGAAACAATACTTTTTTCACTTAGCTTTTTAAAATTGAAACATAAGTTTCCCATGTCTGTAACCTTGAATGTGGTGAGAGTGAACATAAATTAACTATAGTATGAACAATACAACATTCTGTAGCTAAGGGGCCTCTCTACCTGCGCTTCAAAAGCCTTGCGACAAGTTACGACTGTTCTTTTTACGACGAAACCATTTAACGTAAATTATATTTGTATATCTACGAGAAGAACACACACTTCAAACTGTGTCGCTTTAGTTTCAAAAATTAAGCACGTTTATTAAAAACATTCTTTTTTGGCCCCTCAAAATGCCCAGAAATGGCTTTTACAGACTGCCGTATGTGGAAAAATAAAAACCAGATTCGAAAAATGCAACTATAGAAACAAAAGTTAAACTTTGAACTATGCTGGCCACAAATAAAATAATGTCATCACTTAAATTCCTGTAGAAAAAAGGATAATAGTACGCCAGCTGAGTGGCTAGCGCAGTCGTAATGCATTACATACGTCGGTCTGCGGCTGCAACCTTATAGCTCCTGCCTGACACACATTTGCCTTCGTGAAGTCGTAACTTTTTTTTTTCGCATATTTTACGAAGCAGTTTCAGAACTGTCACTTGGTGGCCACGTGAATGAGAAAACAGTTTATCTTATTGCATTCAAAAAACATTGGAATGAACCAAAATCTTTGCTGTCTCGCTGCAAACAATTATCTCATTTCTGAGTCTTCTTTGACAAAGAAAGAGTGAGATATTTTGGTCAGCGCTTACCATCGAGGTCTTAGGCACTGGTGAGGGATGACATGAGGTGAGGCTGGAGCAGTACTGGAACGAAGGGGCGGGGGAAACTGGAAATCCCTGAGAAAACTTGCCAACCAACGGCATCGTCCGGCATGATTCCCACATGCGAAAATCAGGGGTCCGACTCCACCAGGAATCGAACCCGGATCGCCTTGGTGGGAGGCGAATGGTCAGACCATTCAGCCATCATGGCCCTCTCTTTGAAAAAAAAAAATTATATTAATAACTTGCCGACACGGACTGATATCAGGCAGGTAATATGTATTATGTTCTCGAATCGCTACCGCATTAGAGTTATCTGCGTGCTCGTATCTAGTTACACTCGTTTTCTCCCTTGCATTCTTGAGATAAAAACCATAAAGTTACACTACGTCCAAATGTGAATTCCTTATCGTTCTTATTCCCACGCCATAACTGAATGAAACATTCACTTCTAAGTGAACATTCATTATACTTCTCGAATTGCTATAAAATTAACATTAGTTTTAAAACCAAACTAAGCGAATGAATCATTCGAAAGAACAGCCCAAAAATTGATTTTTCGATTTTGTCACAATTCGAATATACAAATACTTAAAATCAATTTTGTCCATCACTACCCACAACCACCTTACATAATAACGCTGAGGACGTGGTCGTCAACGAGAGTGCTGCAACGCCATCCTCCCCACAAGAGCACCTGTCACCATAGGACCAAGCAGACAGCGAGTCTGACGGGGAGAGCAGCGAAGTCGACACCCCAGAGTCACCACCACGTTGGATCCAGCGACACCACCGTCCTGTGCAGATGCCCCATTGTATATTTCGCACTTGTATGTTCATTGTTGGCCTTGAGACTCTTTTAGCAGCTTATGTTGTACCGGGCGAAATCTAGACATGGTACGTGGTGACCCGTTCGAGGGTGTTTCCGTGAATAAACCGGACATTCAGTTCAACGTATTTCGCGAGTCATGTCACAATAATGGGATCACCTTTCAGCATCATTAAGAGTGTCCCCCAGTGTGCAACAGTTAACTGCCTGTGTGCTGGGACGACACGCAGCACTGGTTCCTGAGTCCAGATCTGACTACTAAAGAGCAGGTGGGCCAGGTTCAGAGGCCATCTAGTCGTCGACCCACACCAAAACAGGCAATGGCAGAGTCGGGCACATTCCCTGTATTCCTGAATCTACCCTGGCCTATCCACTGCCCACGTTACTGTGTTATTAGACCAGAGCAAGGTTGAGAGGAAGAGGTCTTGACACTGTGTATGCTCTCCAGCAAGCGAAAGTGACCCCCGTTTAGCCCTTTTTGTCACAGAGCGCTAGTAGTAATTTGGTGGAAGATTTGTCTTGTTTACATCTGGCGGCTTTACAATTTTCGCAATTATTTATATAAAATTATGTTCATACGGTAAGCTGATTTAGTAGATATATGTTTCGTGTCCACAAATGCATTGACATGTGTGGAACTGGAAATATTATGTACTATTGTTTTAGTGAACACATTCGAACAAAATCTATTTTTTCTTGCTCTACAAAATTTTACAATCGTTGCAGTGTGTGTCTACACATAAAAGATTGATAAACTGAATTTTACGGTTGAAAAATAATGTGTTCCAATACAAAATTACATTTAATTTTTTCTTCTTCTGTGTAACACTCGCTATTCCGATAACAACTTCACATTTTAAGCTAAGCCAAATACAAAACAAGACAAATCTTCCACTAAATTATTAGTAGAGCTCGGCGACAATAAGGGAGTCACATTTTAAGCGAAAGTGTCAAGACCTCTACCTTCATAGACCATGAACTAGAGATTAGGACAGTGCAGAATATCCTTTTCTGCTAGTACAATAGAAATATAAACAATTGAAAGGTTAAAATGTACATGTTTATAACACTTAATTATTTATAATGATATAATTTATTCCATTCCTGAATTACGTACTCTGGCAATATTTTTACATGACAAACTGCTACAGACTCTTATTATACAACAAAACCACTAGGTTCCAAAATAGTATTTCCGTGAAAATGCACTCAAACAGCCTTACGACATATTTTCTTTTATATACACATACGGGAGTCTGCGTTTGTTAACGTTTTATGGGCACTTTCTTGTATATCTTGCGCTACCGGCTATCTACTCTGCTCCGAGCGACGAGATTGAGTTGTTTCAAATCTACATTAATTTGTATTTGTATTTATTTTTATTTATTTCATAGTTTGCAATGTACCACGTTACAGTATAGGACAGGTTAGACATGTACAGTTTTACACTATTTGCATTGACAATTTTTAAAATTATAGATACAGTATTACAAATTACAGACATACAATTTAGACCTACGTATGAAAGAAAAAACAATCTTGTACAAAACTATATGCAAAAAAAACTGATGAGGCCAATACGAGTGTGAGGAGGAGACAGCGTGTCTGAAGAGCCAATACTGGTAGATTTCCCGGTACGTGGTTGTTCTTGACTGGATTTGTTGTGCGTTTCAGGGGTATGTTCCCTGGAGATGAATACTTGCCTGGGATAGGGCGTCAGTCCGTCAGTGATTTTACGTTGCCCGGGCGGACATGGGACTCATGATTTCAGGGTCTTGCTTGACAACCGCGTGGCTGCCTCCTCACACAAAGGCCGAGATTGTAACTGTGTGAATTATGCTGGGGGAGGGTGTTTAGGCCCCCTCCACGCCTTGATGCACAACAATTAGACACTTTAAGAAAACATAATATATAATACTCAAAATATGAATTTCGTGATTTTCTCCAGAGAAGCCTGGGCTCCTGAAACTTACATGAATCAAAATTAAACACATCTGTCCTTTTGAGAACCTGTTGTGTTTGCACCGAAGCACTCGTACATTACTGGGTGTGCTGAAGTGGGCCTGACCATTGAGGCCAGTCAGTGGCCTAAGTGCTGATTGATAATGTGTTGCACACATGAAATGCTTACTGCGTGAAACTCCAGGGGCCGTGAGTAGACCGGAGGGGTGGCGATTGCGGGGGTGAAAGAAGTATGAAGGTCCTGGCATTACAAGATAAACTATTGCAGCTAAACGGTAGACACAAAGGTTGTAGACCCCTGCAACGCGCGTCACACCCTAGGTTTGCTGAGCTCTTACTGATGAAAAATGGTGATGAGCGGAAGGCTGAGCCTACCGTTCACGCCAAGACCGTGCGGTAAATTTGTTTACTTGACAAAATGAATCTTGCACTAAGTTGGGGTCGCATAATTCTCGTCTGCCTCGTTTGGAAACTGTATCTTTACATGGATTGATCTAGGTGCCTGTAATTTTGTAATTACATAGTTTTGGTACGTGGTGAGACTACCATTGAGTTTACCACATCTAGTCATTAACTTATTTGCTAATCAGGTCATTTGCACACATTTTACCCTCTTATACAATTCACACTTTAATTCCTAAAACTATTACTGGCTCGCACGACGATAGTGTCGGTCAGTCAGGTTGGCAGCCATGCCACACTGAACCTGGTTGTGCTGACTTACACTGACACTACACTGCACTGCTTTGGAGTTACATTCAACTGCACTCAGGTGTCTGGGAGTGGGACAACAGGTTTGTCTGCCCTGCGGTAGGCAGGCCACGTCAAAACCCTTTCAGAAAACTATATACAATTAGAATTACACAGAGCAAATTACATGTTTGAATAACATAATTATAGACTTATACAGTACATATATATGTGCACATAAGCTACATACGGCACAAAACAGATTTCTTTACAATCAGCGTTTTATTGTAAAATAAAATAAAACATACCATAGTATAGCAAGAATAAGCCAAATTTCAATATTTATCTTGCATGTAATTCGGTAATAATTACAAGGAAAAATTATATTTTAAATAAATTTTATCCCCAGTATCACATGTTGTTACCTTGGTCGTAGAAAGAACAGGTCTGGACACTCGCCTGGAAACTTGACCCCTTTGTTGTTTGGCTGCAGTTCACCAAGTTACCAATAATGCTTACATTTTTGGCTCTGTAATCTGGGAGTTGAGCTCAAACTCCATCCACTTCCCTCCCACTAAGATAAACAATTTATCAAAACATATTTTTTATCAATTTATGAAATACTTCCTTCGCTCACAATTTTAAATCATGGGTCCAGAAATCTTTATTTACTTTAAAATGTTAACAAAGGAAAAAAGTGGGCAGAGTTTGAGTTCAACCACCTGGATTACAACGCCAAAAAGTATAACATGCTCGGTAACTTAAACTACAGCCAAACAACAAGGTCGTCAAGCAAAATAGATTGGTAGATAGGTGAGTGTCCAGACCTGTACTTCTACGACAGTGGTTGTTACGTATTTTGATATAGAAATACTCATAGAATATAGGTGATGTGCATGTAGAAAATTTTTAAGGCTGGATTTAAATGATTTATTACTATTTTCAAAAAGTTTTAAGGTAACTGGTAGATAACTATATGTTTGATGCTGAGTAAAATCACTGTTTTTATATATCATCAAATTGTTTTGTGGTTTATGAAAGTCGTTTTTATTTCTAGTGTTGTGACCATGAACTGCTTCATTTTCTTTGAAAAGATTTCTATTTTCATATGCAAAACACATTATTTAATATATATACTGTGCTGAAGTTAAAATGTTTAATTTAGTAAATAATGGTCTACATGTCAGACTTGTTTGAGCCGTTCTAATTGCCTTCTTCTGCAATTTAAATATCCTCTTTGCTGAACCAAAATTCCCCAAATAAATTATTCCATATGTCATGATTGAATGAAACAGGGCATAGTAAATCTGTTTCATGGTTTACAAATCCATGACCTTTCTGAGATTTCGTAGTGCAAAGAAGGCTGAACTTAGTTTTAATAATAAATTTTCATGGTGTTTATTCCAGCACAATGATTTGTTTATTGTAAGACCAAGAAACGTGTCCTCAACCTTAGTTAATGCTTGATCATTAATTTTGGCCAGTATATTGCAAGTGGCTTTATTTTTTTGTTAAGAAACCAATAATATTAATTTTCTCGATATTCAAGACTAACTTATTTGCTTTAAATGCTGGTAGTACATTAATAAATAAACTACCAACAAGCTTAACAGGTTTAATAAATAACAAGCAATTT
Organism: Medauroidea extradentata; assembly: GCA_003012365.1. Taxonomy (NCBI): domain Eukaryota; kingdom Metazoa; phylum Arthropoda; class Insecta; order Phasmatodea; family Phasmatidae; genus Medauroidea; species Medauroidea extradentata. The sequence continues at coordinate 10,943 of PNEQ01090351.1, forward strand.
AAAAGGAACCTAAAAGAATTTTTAGTAAATTAAAATTTTTACTCGTTAAACGATTATTTGAAGACAGTATTTTGTATACCGGTACCTATTAAGTTAATATGAAATTTGACAGAGTTTATTATTTTTAAAATATTTTTTAGTTGATTTGTGATTTGTCTGCAAAAATGTCTCTCTTGCTGTTGATCGGTAATTTGACTACAAATATGAAGGTGTTTTGCTGTAGTGTTTTATATGTTTACTGTACATAACAATTTCTTATGGAAAAATTCTGACAAGTCACTCTCGATATGTATCGAGGTGTATGTGATGCTTGGAAAATAAATAAATAAGCCTTGAAGGTTCGTAGATCTTTATCGCATGACGATCTTCACCAATTTTAGAGTAATATATAAGGAGGCAAAATCCAAAAATATCATGTCACAAATACAAGTTAACAGCAGATGCAAAAAACTGACTTATCTGAAACACAAGTATATTTACAAAATTTAAGTATGTCAAGTAGTATAGTAGTGTCACGAAATTCAAATTTAACACATTTTGCAAATCAAAATATCTTATTTCTAGAAAACTAATGAGTTTAATATTTTACGTGATCTTTTTTTGGCTGGACACGCTGGACATGATGCATTTTGATTGGAACATTGTAGGACGTAATTTCATTGGTCTGAAGTGCTTACAATAACTTAAGAATGGAAACAAACAATTATAATTAGATAATATGTAACTAAGAAAAATACATTATACCTTAAAAGAACAAAGGGAATAAAACTTTGCTGCTAGATTATCACAAAGAAAAATACACTAGGTCTATTTGGTATTTAATGGCAGCTGGTAAATTAAATGTAATTTTTTTACTATAGTGAGCTACTCTTCACACAAAAAAACCTCATTGTCTTTTACATCTTCTCTTTCGCTTTTTATTCTCACATGTGGATACTCACATTGTCTTCCAAGCATTCCCACTCACTTCCATGTCCGTCTGCACCAATCTCTTCATGGTTGTCTGCTGATAGAATGTGTTTGTACAATACAAGGGAGTTATCACTTTCCGAATCCTCACCAAACATTGTCTGCAGCAACTTGGTAACATCTTATTTCTTTTCCTGTGAAATGTGGTGAACTCATAACATCTTTTCTAGTACAATACTTGCACATCTTTGCACTGACCATCCTTTCTTGCGTAAAATTTGCCACAGATCCGCATTAGATTCAAATATGGTAAAACAAAGTGAGGTAGAATCACTTGGAGGGATTTTGTTATGAAAGGTTACCACAGCAACAAGTCTGTGATAGGCTGTGAGGGACTTGAACTTTTTTACTTGGAACTAGGGGAAGGTCATAATTTTATTTGCGTACAACTCTACTTTTCGACCATTTAAAGGCATTGTAACAAAATTTTTTTTTTTACATGAAATGTTTGAACAGGATGCGTAAATTACCAACGTGCGTACTTCTGGGTCAATAACTCCATTTCAAATTTTTTGTGACATGATACTTTTGTTAGTAACCTCCTCATATACGCCATCGAGTAGATCCACTTTAGTTTTCATAAGTGCCTAGAAAGGTAACGGTTATCACTTACATAGCAACTCTGCAAAAATGTTAACTAAAAGATTGAGTTCTGTTTCTGACTTGACAGCAGTTTTAAAGTATAATCTAGGTATACAACCAGTATTTAGGCAGTCACGAAAGTAATTTATGTAATCAAATAATACCACAGGTCGAACATTTGACCCTTGGGGACACCATGCCGTATTTCGCCAGGTTTAGACTAAACAATGTTACTGTCTTCTTTGAGGCAAACTTGTTGTTACTACCTTCCTTGTTCTGTAGTCAAGGAGAATAAGTTTGTTTAATTTACCCTTTAAGCCCGGTTCATATTATCCATAACTAAACATAGCATTTCACACAATATTCTAAGTAGCACTGTGACAGTGTGTACCATAAACTTGTCTATTTGATAGATACAAGATTATGAGTTTAATAGTTCTTCCATTTACACCATAAAATTATAGTTTTTAAAGAAGTAACTCGTGATTGACACAGTCAAAGACTTTGGCAAGGCCACAAAAAAAATCTGATGGTAGTTTTTTGTCAAGTGCATTCAAGACATTTGTATTGAGCTGATATATTGCCTTGTTGGTAGATGATTTTATTCTGAAATAATATTGGTGTTTTGAGAAAATTTTGAATTTTTCAAAATGAGTTAATAGTCTAGTATATACTAGTTTTTTTTAGAAATTTTTGAAAAAGTGGTTAGCAATGAGATTTGTCTGTAGTTACCTACATTGATTTTCTCTCCTTCGTAAAGGGTGGAGTGACCAATGCCCATTTGAGCTGGTCAGGGAATACACTATCGTTTAATACAGCATTGCATATGTGGCTTAACTAAGTACTAAGTTCCGAGGGAAATTGTTTTATTAGTTTACTGCTTAAGCCATCATAGCCACAGGATAACTTCGGTTTCAGGCCTATTACTATTTCCTCAATTTCTTTTGCAGAAGCATTAGGACATGTTATAAGGGGATATTCTGATTTCTGTGATAATAGTACATGGTTTTTGTATTATGACTTTGAGATGTTTTGCTAATTAGATTATCATCATTTAGGTAATATGAACTGAAAGCATTAGTCACTGTCTTTGTGCAAGAAACTGTTTTGTTTCCAGTACAGTCTGTCTCATGAAAGAATTCCATATTTTGACATTTCTCTTCTGAAAAATTTGCCTGGCTGTTCCATTGTTTGGAGCTTTAAACCTACCTGGCTTCCTGGAAAAGCACTGTCTCCACAATCTTGTTTACAGACCTCACTTCTCAGAAGTGAACTGTCAAAATGTGGAATTCTTTCATGAGATAGACTATACGTAGCTTGATTTTTGACAATGGCTCCGTTCTTTTACACAATTCTTATTTTATAATGTTCCAAGTAGTTTTTATTTTATCGACAGAGTTTTTAATACAACTTCTAAAGTACTTCCCTTTCACTTCTTTAATAACATTTCTTAGAATTTTGCAATATTTTTATACCTATTGGCTCTGTCTGAATTGTTACTGATTCTAGTGGCTTTGTAAAGTTCTCTTTTGTGACCACGTAAGGTTTTTAATTTTTTACTGTCAGTTTCAAATGTCTAGATGGCTCGTAGCGCAGGGCTGAGGTAAGCAGTTTCCTGGGAGTAAGGGGCGGTTGAGGGGAGGCAGAGGTGGCTGCTTTCACTTTCTGCCTACGTTTTGTGCCATTCCAAATACATTAGTTACAGTACGGGTTGTTGACAATAGAGCGTGGTGCGAGACCGAAAAGATTCAACAAAGTGTTGTACGACACGGAAAGAGACATAATTAATAGTGTTATTAGGGTATGTGACGAAGAATCGAAAAATAAATGTATGTTTGTCCTATATAAATCAACAGAAAAAACAGCTACTTTTACAGGAGTGAGCAAGACTTCTATAGAAAGACTTTGAAGAAAAATAGAAAAAATCTCGGCAAATATTAAACTACTCCAGGAAAACAAAGATGAGTACAAGATAGTTTTTACTCGCTGATTTATCAATCTGCCCTTTCTTACCACCCACGTTGAGGACGTAGCAAGAAACCTAATGCTGTCGGTCCACGTGCTGTAAATTTGTAACTTTTACGAAGTGCTTATACTTCTCACTTTAAAATATATTAAAAATAAAACGGCTAGTCTTTTTATCGTCACGTATTTACAACGTTGAAATTATTTTGTTTGTAATGAAGTTTAAAAAAAGCTAAGTCAACTAAAATAGTAACTTCCATCAGGAATATTAATATATAGGTCTCGAAAATTACATTCTGTGTTATTTTTAGTGGGTGCAATTTTACACAATTATTACTAGGAATAACAAAATGTCTAAACTTAGGTTTTCAAAACCATTAAATGTGTAGATATATTTACTAGAAGATTAAGATGGTAAGTGATCCTCCTACCCAGCATTCTTATTCTTCTCTTTCAACCTGGCATGCATCTGCATGCATTTTTTCTTCAATTTCCTGATTTCTTTCTCTTTTCCATAGCATGGAGAATCACCATCTGCCCTTACCTTCTCATTATGGACAAACTTTTTCACTTAGATACTGCTGTGCCCCCTTCTGGCATCCCCTTCCATACTGCCATACTACCCTGTTTCGAAACATAACTACCATCTGTTTCATCAAGCCAATCTCCACCACAGGAAAGTTGTGGTCTCTAATACCATCCAATACATCTAATCCCTGTATGGCATCCCCTGGCCTAACACCACATTTAACATAGACCCCAACACTTTTTCCATTCCTTTACTTCTGCCATATTCAGGTAGGTCACCTGTCACAATTACCCACTGCCTGTGTGCCAATCTATCAAACCTTCTTTAATTTTCTCAATCACTTGCCAACTTTGACTTGGAGGCCTGTATGCTACTAACAGTACGAGACTTCTATTTAGTGGGTTTTCTCGGGGAAATCCCCTTCCCTCGCTTCTCTCAGTCGGTTGCTACTCCACATTAATCTCACCCACACCTCATCCATTCCTCAGGCCTGACAGGCATGTATCGCTAGTCAAGTAGCCGACCCGGCCTTGTCACACATACAATGCGACCCTTGCCCGAAGGCGGGAACACGTAGTGGATTTTAATTTTCAGTTCTAGATAATGAGCTTTGATAAAAATTTTTGTTGTCTTCCTTATTCTAAATGATTACTAGACAACTTTTGGAAGTTATCACCAAGAAGACATATGGCAACAGTTTATTATTATTCTGTGATGCAATACTGACACAGAAATGATTTCTGAGTGTAGTGTTCGTACGCTGAACCAAATTTAAGGCAGAAATTCATCACCTACATTTTAAAGTGACATTTATCAAAAAAATAAATATATGATTAATATAATTGCAATGCAGGCAAATTGCACAGCTATTGCTGTACAGGTAAGCTACTACACATAAAATGTTTATAGTAAATTTTTGTTACTGTTGAAAACTACAAACTTGTAAAAGACACGGTCACTGTTAGGTCTTGTCAGAGGTTGGCATCTCAGTTGAAGGGCCCTTGAGGCATCTCGTTGCTGACAGAAGCTCGGCGGTCGTCAATGTCAGGAACACAGCAGCAGTAGCTGTTGTTTAAAGGAGTAATGATGATATGTTGTGTCACGCAACGAGTTTTGAAAGTTATAATTTTGAAGTGCAGTGCAGACGGGTGTGGGGGACTGGAGTACTATTTTAATTGGCATGGTTACATGGGACTGTCGGGCAGAGTCAAGATGTAAGTCACTGCACTGTATGCGCACCAAGGAGCGAGATTGCTGGCACGAGGGAAACAGTATGTACCACACAGGTCTCGCGCACGATTCCTGTGTGTGAGGTGACGTCACTCTGCAGCAAGTGACTGGCGCGGCAGACTCAACCCTTAGTGCAAGGGGAGGGAGTGGGGGAGAGGATTCATCTCTGGCGACATCCCTTGTGAAACATACATCTGACCTACTCTGCAATATGCATGGAACAGACTAGTGGAAACAACATGGAGTTCCCTCTGGCCAGTGCCGAAAGAATTTTTACATAAATTGACATCTTCATGTATGTACAATTACTTTAGTCAAAAAATCAACAAAATTTATCATAGTTTAATTACAAGTTGTACTGTATTACAGCAAATTGAAAAATGCCTTAAGAGGACAAGCTATCACAGGAGTTGACTTGTTTGTATAATTTAAATTATACTAAAATTACTTTACTAACAATTGTCAGTTATATCAGGTGATGGGTCTACGACAACAAGAGTGCAGATATGTGAACACAGTGAAGTTAACACCTTTTACATTACGAGACCTTCTAAAAACTAACTGGAAAATTTATAAAAATTATAGTAAAAAAACATCAAAATATATTCTTTACTATGTTTGTGTAGGACTAGAGGAAAAACAAATACTGTATCTTGGAATGTAACAAGAAATTATATTATTGTACAATACTTTCATGAACAGAAGTTTTACTGCAGAAAGGCTAGAGTTATTAGCAGGACTCCTAATAGCATCTGCTGCAAACTGTAATTCATAATGCTAGTGGTTACCAATTAAGTTATGTTTTATACAGATGTCCCAAATACTGTTTGTATCAATTTGAAAGTCCATAACTGGAAAAAAAATATTTTTACACATGGAGTACACACTAGATTTATTTGTACAAAAACTCCAAACATGTTTTTTACAAAAAAAAGTGCTGCAATTACGTAACAACTGGCTTGTGGAATGCTGGATCATCAAATACTAGTTCTCTCAAAGGTGGGTTGTTCTCCCTGTCTGCTGTAAATAATGTTAAGGTTCAACTGTGAAAACAACAATACCTACTGTAATCCTAATTTATTTCTTATACTAATCTAATATAGTAGCAATTAAAAGTAAAAAAACATGCCAAGCTAAACAATAGAGCAAATTGACTACTGGTTTTTTTTGGAAAGAAAGGAAGGAAGAAAAAAAGGACATGCAGAAAACTGAATGATATACTAATTAATATCTCACATTTCAGGAATAAAACGTGGCTTAAAAAATAAAAATAAAAAATAATCCCACAAAATCCTTGTTACCTAATTTTGTGAATAAAAACAAATTTGAATACTTAACAACAAATTCCAATACTTAGAAAAATATCTGGAGGTGACTTCTCAAGTCTGGTACTGTAGTCATACAATTTTGATAATGAACTTAAAACTGACACTAAGAATGTGAGTCATAATGTTAAAACCTAATAGAAGAGCGGAAAATCTAAATAAGCCAAGCTCCAAAATAGACCAAAGCTGAGTTTCTTAAATACAAACAATGTATGTTTCAGTGCCAATGTAATGTACAGTTATTTCCCTAATATGTAGTTTTAATGTGGATCTCATATTACTGCACCCTATTATAGTGCTATCTTGTCCCTTTTGTTTGAAAACCTCTTTTTTGCACATCACTAAATATCTCCTACATCAATAACAGCAACTCTGATCTCGAAGCATGGGTTAAAAGTGTGACATGTTTCACTAGTGCCACTAGCAGTTTGGAATGATCGACCAGATTCCAGCCAATATGAAATGTCTACGACAAACTCTTAAAATTGAGTTAAAAAATCTCATAGAGGAGGTAAATATAAATTTATTTAATGTTTCGAACTCTGGCCATCATACCAAGATGCTGCATTACTGAAACAGCATGTGCCCGAATCTCGTGGGAACAATTTCACAAATCCCTGCAAATCTAGCACAAGAGCGACACACTGTGCTAGGCACAAGTTTCCTACCCACACCTCTCCACTTACTTCACTAGGCGACGTACTTACTCGCTAACGGGACACGGGATTAACTACGACCATTACATAAGAAATATTAAATTTTAACAAACTCACTTTTAATATCAATAAGGTTTACAAGGTACTGAACAAAGACCCTCAGGCTGATCACAAAACGTCAAATGTCGGATAACAAATCAAATGGAAACATTACACCCAGTTAACAAATACAAATAAATGTGGCTTCCGATCCCCTCGTGACAGAGACGGCACCGCATCTCCTAACGGCGCAAAGAATTAGTGAAGGTTAAAGACAAACTCTAAGAAAAGGTTCCAAATATTAATAAGACTTACCAGAAACTAATAAATGAAAGCATGGTGCCGCAATGGCCACGAAGATCTCGGCAAACTCACTCGCTCGCAGGCCGGAGGAAGAGTGACCCGAAACAGCTCAGGAAGGCACGCCTAGGCCGGGGGAGAAGGGGAAAAGGAGGGGGGAAGCACGAAGACGGCCGAACCTGGCCGAACATTCACGAAGCTGCGGCAAGCGCATCAGAGTCTATGCGGGAGGGGACGAGTTCATTGGTGGGCTAACACACGGCGCACTATTCAAAGTCACAAGCCGGTACAAAGTCTGTCCAGGAAAATCACAGTCTTATACTCGAAGCAATCCTTTAAGGCACATGGGGGTGAGCTAACCAGCTCAAGCAGAGGCGCAGCGTCCATGGAAGTAATGGAAGCATTGCTTCCCTAATAATTCTCATCACTTACTAAATAATAAAATTCTATAGCAGAACAACATTTACTTACACTGCAGTGCTTTGTTTATTTGGCTACGAGGATAGTCGTGTCTCTTGTCTCGTGAAACTGCTTGGCTATGGAAGCAATTGTGTCCTCTGCTTCCAGACCCCAGAGCTATTGTGACTGATGAATGGCTCAGCGGGGGTGCAAGGGTCTGTAGTGAACCCGAGTTGTAGTGAGGGCTGGAAGCAACCGAGTGACTTGCTTACTACACGAGGCTAGCCAAATGGCCACACCGAACTTGTACGAAGGAGTAGATATCGACAACTTTTTGTCTGGCCCTCTGTACACAGATTCGCGTGCACGTGGCTGCCTTTCTATATGTAAATATTTTAGATTTCAATAACAAGTGTAGTATTTTTAAATCGACTTTCTACATCTTTCTGCAAAGTAAGGGTTGTGTCATCGCAATGTGTAACTACATAATGCTTTTCATCAAGACGTTAGTAAGAAACTCCTTTTATTTTAATTGCAACCTATGAAAGGTAAGAAAGCCTATACTTAAATAACTGGTTGTTCTTCTTTGTTTCCGAGAAAAAAAATCACCTATTAATGGGTAAAGGGGGAGGAGAGTGAATTAAAAATTGTTAATTGTTTTAGTAATTGTTACATTTGTATGCGGTATTGTTTGTTTTGTAGACATGCATTGTGACTATTTTTTACTACAATGAACATTTTTTAGCCTTTATAATTTATTTATAATTGCATGCCAAAGTCGAAATTTGCAGAAAAAATTTTTTTTTATACTAGACAGAAAAACTGACTTACTGAAATGTAATAATTCACACTAAAAACAGTGTCACGAGCAACTTCAAGACATGTATAAAAAAACATTTGATTGTTTTTTGCATTTTTAAACAATTTCAGACAATTAGCAATTTTTTTATTTCAAATTCAGTAATTTAAAAAGACATAATTACTGAAATATGAATAAACTCTCAGCAAATTACAATTGCTTCCATTTTAACTAAATAGTCCAGTGAGTAGTTAGATCGTATTTGTTGCACTTTGGTACATGTTTGCATTTCATCACTGTCTTGTGTTATTTATGCTCTTTTAATTTTAAGATTACATGATTTTGTAAATATATGAAATTACTGGTATGCATTCGTCTTTTTTAATGTTTTAATTTTTTCTCACATTGTTGCTAACCACTTCAAGCTAAAATATAATTTATCTAGATTGACATTTAACCATATAATAATGTATTTTTTCGTTATTAAGTAAAAAAAATGTAACTTCTCTTTAATTATCAGCCTACAAATAATACGTAGTGGAGAGCGGGGCATGGAGGACCTGTGGGGTTAGGAAGTCAAGGCATTTACCTACAAAATGGCCGGTGAAAAGTATGGTATTGCTATGTTGTTGGATTGGCAGGCATGTTGCCGTACTGTAGCCAAGAAGATAACATCCAATTTCATCGACATTGAGATGGCTGGGCAAAAAAGAAAAAAAAAAAAAAAATAATTTGGTAGTAAGTACAGTACTATAAAAATTAACTTTTTTTGCATGCATAATTTGTTTAATGTTCTAATCTAAAAAAAATTCATATGAACCTTCAATTATAATGTGAAGACTACTCTTTAAATGTACATACCTACTGATGAAGGTGTTTGCCGTGTACGGGTGATGAGGTTATGTTGCGACTTTCAGTGAGAGTAAATGTGGGGTAAACAGGACCTGAGTGGTCCTCTATGCCCCACCGGTCCTGCTGGGCCCATCAATCAAATATATGTCTGTTAATAAGTCACATAACCTGGAGGACATGTCTTTCAATTAAATATAAAATAATGGTCATATGAAAATGTTTAATTTAATGAAAATCAACTTTTTAGTTAATATTTATTTATTTAGCTGCAAAACTCGTTATGTTACAAATTAGTAGAAAATGTGCAAAACTGTTACAAAATAGTGTATGCTTGACGTAACATGGCAACAATGAAAAGCAGTCCAGGCATGTCCGAAAATACTATTTTTAAATTTAGGGTTTGGATATTTGGAGTGGATAAATTACAACCTCTCGCAGAAACTAACCTCAATAAATTTACTCCCTAAATCTCAAAATATTAAGATAGGCCTAACTAATTAGGCAGAGGTCAATATTGGTACCCAAATAAGTGTTATTTACATGCACATTATTGCTCAAGCAGAACAACAGGCTGTAAACAGCGAGATAAGGGATAAAAGGGATAAAATGGGGTTACTGTAGTGGAAAAACTTAATTGTACGATTATTGTTACTGTTTTTGTTCTCACACGCGGCATTATAAGCGGAAGCGCCCATCCTCCATCATGGACTGCAGATGATGCTAGAGCTGCTGTAACTGCTGTGAGAGGAGGCCGTAAGGTGAGACAAGCTGTAATTCAATTTAAAATACCTAAGACATGTTTGCTAAGGTGACTAAAAGAAGGCGAAAAAACTGCAGTACGGGGCCTTTTCAAAGACCAATTGAACCAATGTTTACATATGATCAAGAAGAAGAGCTTGTTGATCACGTAATAGATATGCAGAAAATATTTTATAGTTCGTCACCAATATAAATTATACGCATTTATTATGAACCTGCCGAGCAGCTCAACGTTATGCATAGCTTCAATAGAGATTCCAAATTGGTGAGAACAGATTGACTGTAATCATTTATGTCCAGACATCCTCAGGTTTCCATTCAGAAGCAAGAACCTACCAGTTTGTCAAGAGCGTCAGGGTTTAACAAACAAATGTCTCAGGATTTTATCACCTGTTGAATAATGTAGTAGCCGAAAACAACCTACAACCAAGACAAACCTACAATTTTGATGAAACAGGTGTCAGCACAGTCCAAACACCCAGAAAAATTGTAGCAAGAAAAGAGATGAAACAAGTTGGTAGGATAGTAAGGGCAGAAAGAGGCAGCAATATAACTATGGCATGTGCATTTTCAGGTTCAGGTGCGTACATCCTGCCATTTTTTCTGTTTCCTCGTCAATGTATGCAGCCACATTTCATGAAAGGGTGCAGCCCAGGCTCCATTGAGTTCGCCAACGGGTCAGGATGGATGGATACTGACCATTTATAACTATACCTTGACCACTTCATCTCTCACACCAAGCAAAGAAGAACCAATTTTGCTTATCCTTGATGGACATACAAGTCAGAAATCTTTAACGGCTGTTTTGAAGTCATCGCACGCACTATTTGGATCTCACATTCTTCGGTCCATTTAAGAATCAGTACTCAAAGGAAGCAGATTACTTTATGACTAGTAATGCTGGCAAAGCAGTTACCATTAGTGATGTGGTTTAACTGCAGACGCCATCATCGGTGCAATTGTAATAAGCCAAAACACTGACAGACACAGGCCTACGCTCACAGGAATAGGGGCTGCCAGTAGATCTAATTGTGAGAATGCTATCGAACATGACCATATGAATTTGCCAGGAACTAGTAGGTCTTCCACTAGACCTGCTGAGAATGCTCTGAGTCCAAAAACAACACCCAACGTCGGCAGTTTTACTTCGGCATTACAATCACTGTCTCCAATTCCAAAAAGGAAAGCACATGAAGGCACAGGCAAGAGACTTACAAGAAAGAGAACTGCACAAACCTCAACTGTTTTAACAAAGTTCGCCATATAAAAACATCCTGCAAGAAAAAGAAGATAGTAAAAGGCATAAAAAACTGTTTATCATTAGACATATATAAAAATAAAAAATAAAATATTTATGTATTTAATAAAAAATGCTGAATGTTGAAATGAAAATAAAAAAAATCAACACTTTTGTAGAAATACAATAATTTTTTTTTGTTTTTATGTATGTCAAATTATAGCCTACAACATTGTTATACAGTATGAATTTTTTCAGTTTGGTATGTCAGTTGGTTATAGTGGCGTACTTAATACGGTAAAGTCCAAATTTTGATGTTTACTACTTATCATGCAAAAACTATGAGAGATACAAAAATTTCCTGACAGGAAGATTTAATCACAATTTATGTATAAAATAAGAAAAAAAATATCTGGTACAAATATAAAAATAATAAAAGACATTGAAAACTGAGATGAACAGTGCCCTTAAGTCAATGGTGTAAACTTAGTCGTGGGGAGGGGGTTAACTAGATACTTCCTTCTTTTTTCTTGGCAGAAATGATTTTATCTATAAAATTTGTATATTTATACCAGAGAAATATTCAATGTTAAGATACAAAAAACTGTTTAACACCATTTTGCACCTAGAAATCAAAATCCCCCCCTCCAATAAAACTCTAGCCTCGCCACTGTGAAACAGTCACACAATTGTCTAGCGAGCTGTCGTAATTGTTATTTACATTTAATATCATGACTCAGTTAATGCCAACTGTACTTGTACAAATTAAAAAAAAAATTACTTTTATCCATTAATATTATGAAACTAAAAAGGATATTTATGAAGTAGCTTGAAGATTCCTGTTCCAACTGACATTGGAATACCCATAATTATTGACTCGCTCACTCCATTAATGGCATCCTTCTGGCCGAAGTATGCAGCATCAAACAGGTGGTCAGCTGTCTTTTCAAACTATGGGAAGAAAAACAAAATCAATTTTGTACAGTATCTTTGTATTTACAAAGTCTAAACTTTCGCATCACACATGCATAAAAATTTTTTTTATTTTATTTTAACCTCATTAAAAATATTAACCTAGCTTCTCAACAACAAAATTCTGAAACTATCAATTTCACTACAGATAACAACTTAAATCTACTCTTTTGCAGAAGTGGGAGAGTTTTATTTTATTCTTTTCTAGTCCCAATGAACTAAAAACTTGATTCTCTATTATTTCAATTCAAACAAAAAATTGAGAATTCAAAATAACCTAATACATTATAAACCTAGTACACTTTTACAAGTAGCAACAACTACAGTATGGTGTGAATTATGTAAAATATTCCATACAATATATTGCAACTAGAGAGTTATAAAGGCACAAAAACATAACTACAAGTAGTCATTATAAAAGTGTATCAACAAAACCCTGTTCTAATGTTCCTACTTATAAAGTTTTCCTGGTTATGTGTAAGGTAACTTCTACTTGATTAGTCAAGTTTCATAACAGAAAATTACCCTCTTATAATCATAAAGTAGGAATTTTATGTGTCCCCTCAGAAATGTTGTAACAGGTTTCTACTAACAAGAAACTAATAATGATATTAAATGTCTGATGAAATATGGAATGCACAGAACTAATACTACTTTGATTACAAAAAATATTATGGACTTAACATACGGGTGGTAATTAGTAGTTCTGTGTTTTTTGTAAGCTTTCAATGTCACAGTTTTAATACAGAACTACAAAACATCAGATAAATGAAAAAATGCTTCTTACAATTAACTTAAAACTTGTACTGTGTACACTAAAAGAACGACACCAGGAAATTTTGAACTAAATTCCAGTACTGTTACGACAATAAAAGCAAAGCATATGTGCAGGCAAAGATCAGGGGGCCGATTAAATATCGCTTTTTATGGGTGCAACGCAAAATTTGCACCTGCGTTGCATCTGGTTGCGCTGCATTGGAATTAAATAACCACGTAATGTCATAGAAGACCCGTTTAACTTGCTCTGCACTTGCGTTGCACTGCGTCAGTGCAAATAGCGAGTGGCTATATTTAATCGCTCCCCCCCCCCCCCTGGACAGAGACCGGGAGGAAAAAATTAACCTACGTTCGGCTGAAGATGACCTTTACATGTATAATTGAAGAAATCATGACTATGTTGCCAGATGCAACTGCAATTCCACCATTGCTACACTTCATTATAGGCATTAAATGACTATGATTCCAATTTGCTCATGTGTTATCTACGAAGGTGCTTATAATAGCAGTACTTGTAACTATAAAACATTTTCAACTATAAACTGGCTGCACTACCAATCACTCATAATTACAAAGGTTGAATTTGTATATTCTATTCTTGTAGTTGGGAAGTACTTTGCTATAGCCAAGGGTGCCCATCTCCCTAGTCAGTAAAGACAAAGCCCTCTCCCCTTTTCAAAACACACACACATACATGTGTACATACAAATCACCATTCTGCACGCCTTGTTCAAAAGTGAACAATATGTGAATTTTTCACGAGGAAATAAAGTGTGACAGCTTAACTTTTATAGTCCCCCAATCCACCACATATGTATGTTAACATTTCTACAGTTTTGTCCAGTTTCATTTAAGGAGAGCAAGCACAAATCTAAACTGTTAAATTTCTATATAATTATATCTATGCCAATGATTAACATTTTAATTGTAATTCATGACCATTTATTTATTCTTCCCGTACAAACTCATTTTAAAAATGTTTATCCTTCCCTCCCACCGCCTACCTAAAATTTCTATAATGCAATCTGTGTCATAAAAACCCCACCATACGCACCTCCTCTACAACTCAATGTATAAATTGAAGTTGCATTACCAAACACCGTTAATTACAAAAGTTTAATTACTATAATTTCATTGCATTTCATTTATTATCCAAGTTGTATACAGTAAGATACCAAAAGGTGTTGTAGTAACTAGGATTGTATGGTATTGCAATATCTTGCACGCAATGCAATACATTTTCAAAAAAACTGTGCACAATATTTTTGTTGCGATATATTGCAACTGCAATGTTTTGCAATTTATATAGCAGCGCAATTTTTGCAATTTTTATCACAGTGTGATTTTTGCAATTTGTATCACTGCACATTAACATTGTTACTATCATAGCGATGACATGAAAACCTGCATTACCAGGGTAGTCTTCCTATTTTAACTAAACGTTTTAACTTAGGATAGACTAATCTTGAACAGGAGTTATGTTATAATAAGTAGTGAAGGGCAATACAGAAGAAAACCGATACCGATACTACTTCCGATACACTTCATAAACCAATTAGATAACCAATTTGATACTACTGCTGTGTGTGAAGTAATTTCCATATTTTCATGTTTATTGTTTAAGTTCTAACATATAGGGATGATTCATATTACTGAATTGCATGTAGCATTGGCAAAATATGTGTAAAAGAACAGTAGTGCTTGAAATTTTTAGCAGAATTTGTTTGGCCCAATGAACAAGCATCTACGCACGCACAAGCAGCCCGGAGGCAGAGATAGTGTTTTGTGGCTCTGTCAGAATGTGCTACAGTACAGCGTGGCTGAGCATGCTCTTCAGTTACGGCTTGTAGCTAACAGAGTGCAGTACACATTTTCTGTGCAGCCAGCTAATGCCATCTTTGTTCCAACGTGCTGTGCGTGGTGCTACGCAGTATTTAGGTATACTTCTGGGGTATAATTTCAGTAAATTTTTTACGCAAAAAAAAATTAAATTCAAACAAAATAGTGAAAAAACATTTTTTTTCAAGAGAGTACGTTGACAATATGGGGTGCAGGTCTTACATGGGGGCACATGGTGCATTGGTAAATAAAGCATTTACCACAGTGATAGATATGCTGGATAGCTCGAGCAAGAGATGAGATTCTTTATGGATGGAGATATACAGTAGCTGTGTGCCCGAGAGAGTGATGTCTCAGACGAAGGGCAAACACCGAGCTCCCACCTGCTGATAGCGTGAACGAGAGAAGTGGACACTCTTCGGAAATAGGGAGGCTTAAACCACTCACCTTTGGTAAAATAGCTAACATAGAAGTTTCTACTTCTTTGCTGAGGTAGTCGAGGTGGTAGGCTACGGTTCTCACTCTATTTTTACTATCTAACTATCTGATTATTAGCAGAACTTGTAAACTTTGTGTCAGAGGAGAAATTATTGGTTTCATTAAGAAAAAATAAAGGTACCGTAAGTGTAGATGGACAGGAGATGAAATAACTAAATAATTTCCCAAAATATTTGTTAGTGCTGCCATTTTCTTGTAAACTGTGAGGGATGTTGATAATGAGGTTTTACTACAGTCGCAAAATTAAACATAAAAATTGGTTAGGTATCACTGCACTGAAGTAACACATAAATTGATAGAACTTCACATTTTCTTGTCACCTAATAGTATTTGATTTTTTAATGACATAGTTAACATTCCTTCATTCTTTATGCTAATTTAAGCCGTGTTTGGTTTAGTGCAAGAGGTCACTCACCTCTCAGCATGGGGATCAGAATTGAATTCCATGCTGGGTCAGATAGGATTTTATAACATGAGGGAAATGTGTCTCACGTTGCCGTTGGTTGGTGGCTTTCCTTGGAATCTTCCTTTTTCCCTGCACTTGCTCCATATTTACTTATGTCACCCCTTCCCAGCTCTAAAAAGCTGTCCAGTATATTTTCACTTGCTTGCTCAACACAGTAACCATAAAGAAGTTAAAGTTGAAACTTTCCTTGACTAACGTTATTTTTTAAAACATCACAGCAGCAAGTATAAGCGGGCGCTAATACTAATCACAGCCCAGGACTTGTAAACAAGAGTAGCTGCCACCTGGGTGACGCAATTGTTATCAGCAGACAGCCTCTGCCTCCCCCCCCCTCCGGCCATCCCGACGCTCGCTAACGGTACTTTTAGCACTCTGGGCAGGTATAATAGAGTGAACTCTCGCCAGTAGTATCACCAGTCTAGGGCTCGGTCTTCCAAGCAAGGCTAGGCACTCCTGCCCTCTCCTTTACCTTAGGGTTGTGGTCAGAATAGCCAGCGTGCTCGATTAATTATATTACCGATAGAATGCAGTGGTGTCCAGCATGATTATTTGCTCTCGCATTCCATGATAAAAACAGCAAATTTATAACAAAAATTATGTAATATTATTTATGCAGACTTTTTACAACAAAATTATTACAGTAAACGTTTCTCTGATGCTAAAAAACGCTTGTGTGCAAAGTATTTTTAGTGAGCAGACCAACGAATTTGTTTCAGGAGCGTAACTGCCTCCAAGTTACAATGGCAGCCCCTGCACGTAATTAATTATTATTTTACCATTGTTAGCAAACTTTTAATTAAGTTTTCATTGAAATTTGTATTTTACTATTTTTCATGGAAATTTCCTGAATTCTGTTGGTGAAGTGGGCGGGAGAGAAACGGAAATATTGACGGCTCGGCAGTGTTAGCCATCACTTCAGACATGTCGATGGCACATACAAAAGTGGCCTAACTCACTGTGCGCACGCTCGCCGGGCGATCCACTGGAAGTTGTTAAAGTTTTTTAGTTGATTTTTTTTCTACTTTTCACGGCTCTGGCTTACCTGTTGACGGTAAATGAGTTTTGTTATTGTTTTAAGCTAATACTGTAGACTTTTTTAAAATTACCTTAAATTCCAACGAAACATGCCGGAGGATTAATATTATTTTTGGGGAAGGGGGGAGGGATGTTAAAAAATAAGTCGGATTTAACGAAACATCGATTTAGAGTAAACATTTTCAAGTCTCGTGGCATTTAGTTAAATCGTTATTCTACTGTATTTACAGGATGATAATGGTGGATAGTGAACACATACACAAAGTAGAAAGCACACATTTATTTACACGGAATGTCATGATAATGATTTCACGCAAAGGAATGTGTGTATCCTACTTTGTTAATGTGTTCACTTTCCTCAAGTACCAACCTGTAAGTACAGTACTTTTACATAATCATTCATTTGAATACACAGACATAAAGTGGAACCTCATATTTACGTTACCGTTATTTACGTTATCCCGCGAATTGCACTTTTTTCTTCAGGTCCTCTTTGTCTGCCATTTAGTGCAATGTTAAATTTTCCAGCATATCACATCACCAAAATTTTATTTTTCCCGCCGTTTACGTTTTTCGCCCATGTTTTCGCCATCTGAAGACAATAGCTTCGTTTCATTCAACCAGTGTTGGTGTAGCTGGTGTAGTGTAGTCAGTGGCGAAGCGTGGTTGTGTTTCAAGGCAAGCAATATGAGATCCGACTATACAGTTTGAGCAGGTGACAGTTGTGTTGCTGAGACCTAGGTGTATTACTGACAGCTAGTTCCTTGTCTCTTACATGCTACTGACTGAGGAATGTACCTGCCTCTACCAGTCAAATGGTTATACAGGCAACTGAGAGTTCTGTATAGTCACTGCTATTCATCGCTTGCCCTAGAACACTTCACGCTTCGCCACTGAGTGTAGTGCAGCTACACCAGACTTAAAAATTGTGCAACTACACTGGCTGAGTTGAATGAAACAATTTTAGCGAATTTAGTGCAGCACGTGCCTGCAGTGTTTGTTTTTGTTTTTGGCCTCAATTTTGTAACGCTTTGCTAATGGGAAATGGGAAGGAAGGATAGACTGTTCATACTCCGTAAATATTTGTTTAGAGACGGACGGGTATCGCCTATATTGGCTTTGTATTACGCTGTATCCATGACACAGCACTTATCATATAGCCTAGGTGTGAGAACACATTCAAATACATTATAAAAATTAAGGATGGTCAATAACCCTACCCTTAATTTTTATTATTCCAAATGTTGCGTTTTCAAAGTAATCAGATTAGATTCAATATAAATTCTCCTTCCATCATATCTACGGGCACTTGTGTGAGCTACGGCTACACAAATGACAAAATAAAATTCCGACCCCAAATGAAGAGACTGTTCTCAGCACATGACGATGCCAGTTTTAAAAAGAACTTTCATCTGGTGCACATTTCAAAACTTAATAATCGAGAATGCTTGGATTATGAAAAGTTGAGGTTATATTTCACAACCAAATTATAAAAACTACGAATATTTAAAAGTCACAGTTAACTGAGATGAACTGATATTCTTTTTTGTCGCTCACTAGTGCTTTCCAGTTTAAACTACAAGAATTGTGAAAATCTTCATCTTATACACTTTCTCTATCCAAATATTTGTCAACAATTTAAACTCTTTGCGCTTTTATCGCACTACACCAACTACACTTCCTCCAGAGATGGTGTAATTTTTGCTGCATAAATTACACTGGTGTAGCTACACCAACTTGAATGAATCAATGATTTTTCGCAGCATGAAGTCATATTCTGTTGAATGAAACACAATTTTTGTGGTGTCGCTACACCAATGCACTGGTGTAGCTACACCAGGTTGAATGAAACGAAGCTAATATAAACACGAGATTTCCCAGTCATAGATGACGAAGAAAGGACATCTAAACTGGTTTGGAAATAGAACAAAGAAGAAACATCACAACGAGGTTGGTGATCACGTGCAAAGCCATAAGAGAATGACCCTGATCGCGTGTAATTCTTGCGCTCACTGCACAATAAATTCAAGACGGCAGCAAGAAAATTGCTGCCGCAAGCGCTATCGATTGTCTTGAACGCTATCGATCTCTGTATTCATGTTGGCAACACTGATCTCTTTACGTACGTTCATTTGTCTTTGTAAACGCAGATAATGGTAACTTTAGCCAAAAATTGTTTGAAACGTGTTTGAAAATGTTTTATTATAAACAGCTGTATTTTAAATCATTTACATTTTAGTGCAGCGTGTTTTAGATGGTTATAAAACTATAATGTAACCGAAAAAAATAAAAAGTAGCCGACATTTTCGATAAAACAAAAATAGATATTGTAATAATGGAGAAGTGTGACGAGTTCGTGGAAACGTGTTCACCTGCATAAATAACTTTACATTCCCATTCAAATGATAACTGTTTTTGTCTAAATTCGTGAAAGCATTTGTAAAAAATGGTAAAATGCTGAACAGTATTATTAACCAAACGATAAAAAAAATCAGATCTAACATTTTAAGATGTTCTCTTGGCATGTGCACATGCCATAAATCTTCCCATAACAGTATATTCAATTCCAATATTGGTAAATTACACTATACCAAATTTTACGGCCCAAAAAAGTGCAACTAAAATATTTTAACACATTATTAAATTTTTTTAAGGTAAACTTTTTTACTGTTCTTAAAAATATTGTATTACAGTAGATAGAAGGCCCTAATAGGTAAATGGAATTCTAACAGAAAGGTTCCACTGTTGGCAGTTGGAGAGTACAATAAGATTTTCTTTTAATAATTTGCAAAACTTAACAGTGATGATACATACAGAAGCAAGATTCAGCACAGATTCCTTCATCTTTGATAAGCCGTGACGGGTGATTCCAAGAACTTCACCTCTGCTTGTCATTAAATCAGCCACAAGCATTGGATGACGACGGTCAATGCTCATACCATGGTTCTCCATCACTAATTTGATTTCTGACATGATTGTAGCTCTGTAGGCACAACGAACAAATTACAAAGTCCAAAACACTAACTACTGTAAAAAACATAATAGGCAACATAAATAAATATAGTAATACTACTGAACATTAAAGTACAGTGAACCCTCGATAACTCGGACTAAAAGGGGGAAGAAGCTGTCCGAGTTACGATTTGCACGCGCCATAGAGGGGCGTCCGGGGAGGTGGGGGTAATCAGTCATTAATCACAAGAAACGCGAAGAAATTACTGTAGTACGCTATCATTTCTACAAGCAAAAGAGGCTGCAATAAATACTGTTTTGTACGTAACTATCGTATCTAAGTACGGGAGGTACGCCATGCACTGGGAAAATTAACGCTAACGTGGAGGGCTATAAAAGAATGTCAAACAATGTGGGCAGTCAGATCTTTATTTATTACAGTAAAACTCACTTAAGACGTTCCCACAAGATACGTTTTCCCAGCTAAATCGTTTGGTTCGTTTGGTCCCATCACTTTTGTCATAAGAGCCATGGTTAATTTTCCCACATATTACGTTTTGCCACGTGCCTTATTTCCTGCGTAATACGGTCAATTTTTGTAGAAAAAAAAAACGTAATTTTTTAAAAAGTAATGTACGTGATTTTCTTTAGTAAATTACAATCCGCCATTGGTGATCACGTGCAAACCCGTAGCAGAATGACCGTGATCGCGTGTAATGCTTGCGCTCACGGCACAATAAATTCAAGATGGCGGCAAGAGAATTGCCGCCGCTAGCACTATCGATTGTATGGAACGCTATTGATCGCTGCACCTGCATTGGCAACATTTATCTCTTTACGTGTGTTCGTTTTTCTTTGTTTACGCAAACGATAACTAACCTAAACTTTGCGAAACGTGTTTGAAAATGTTACATTATGAAAAGATGTGTTTTAAAGTCATTTCCATTTTAGTGCAGCGTGTTTAGATGGTTATATAACAGCAATATAATAAAAAAAATAGGCATTATCGATAAAACAATTGATGATCATGGAGAAGTGCGACGAGTTTGTGGAAACATTTGTTGACTTGAGTAAAGAACTTTCCACCCCTTTTAAATGTGTACTGTAACTAACTGTCTCAATTCGCAATAGCATTGCAGAAAATTTGTAAAATGCTGAACAGTTTTAACCAAACGGTAAAGAAAAAAAAAAACCTCTTACTAACATTTCAAGGTGTTCTCTTGAAATGGCATGTGCACAGTATATTTAATTTCAATATTGGTAACTTAAACGATACCAAGTTTTATGTTACAAAATATGATAAATGCATTGTTTGCATGGATACTATCACTTCGATTTTACCTGAAGAGTTTTTTAAACATGAAAACAAAAGCACTAAATAAGGTAAGCTGAATGAGTTTTACGAGATTTCCCTTAATTTACCCTTCCCACTATTTACACTTGTTCGCTCTGTCCCTCTGAAAAGTGTAAATAAGGGGTTTTACTGTACATTAAATTGTCCTTGTGACTCCGAAATTAAATTTAATATAGACTGCACCTACAACAATAACGACCTAAGTTTTAAAATCAGTTTTCCCATTTAAGATGTTTTCTCAGCTAAGAAGTTTGTCGTGTAAAGTCCCTTCAAAAACATCTTAACAGGGTTTTACTGTATTTAGGCTAGTTCTGGCTAATCTTTCTTTATTTCTGTGCTAGAAGCTGGCACCAAGGCACACTTCTTTCACATGAAGGTTTTTGTCTGCCTGGCAACAGCCAATGTGCGTGCACATGTGAGAGTAATAAGAAATTATCGTTGAAGATACAGCTAGGGAGGTTGCGAGCGGAAGTAGTCAAGGTCAACCGGTACAGTCTCATCACAACAGCAATACAAACACTGCACGTGACCACACATATCTCACACGACACAGGATGTTTACATTGAAAAATACCTTAAGTCCGTAGTAAAAACAACCATGAATTGCAATGTATTGGACAACTGTCTAAATTACTGTTTTGCTTAGTTAAATGTGCTTTGTTTTCAGCTGTGCCTTGCAGTTCTACACCTCTCACAACAACCACTCGTGATCTCTACTGAATGTACCATCTGTTTACTGTCTGCTCCAGATTTGTATCATTCAATCATTTCAAATGTTTCTACGAGAAATAGTTTTTCCCAGGGTCACTTCATTAGAATATCTAATGAGGTCCGGGGCATGTAAATCTGAGCCTCTCATTTTTTTAATACTGTCACTGTGCGCTTGTAGGCATTTACACTTCTGACATGTTGGTTGCGCTGTCATAGCTCTCACCTCAGCAATGGACATCAATGACATCTTTATTAGCACTACACTATTAAATACATTTCACAGCAACCGTCAAGATTTATTAGGAAGTTTATAAAAGCCCATTCATCTTAAATAATAACTTTCATCTTTTATTTTTTATTCAAACGCGAGAATGTGAGGCCCGGGGCAAATTTCCCTTTTTGCCCCCCCCCCCCTTTCCCAACTTTTTTTATCCCAACAAATTGACTAAGTCACAATGTTATCTACATCACGCCTGCTTCCATAGCGTAATCAAGCATCGGCGTACTATGCGAGAGGCCTTGGTTTTGAATCCCGGCTTGGGCATGGATGTTGTGTTGTTCTTTCACCACCCACATCGGCTCTTGAAAACATCATTGTTAAAGGGGCGTAAAACCCTCTCACAAATTTTTTTACATTGCAATGCTAAGCAATGATTTTTAATTTTTCTTCTTAATGTCCGGAACAATTTGTTTTGGAACCCTGAATTCATTGCACATACCAGAACAAAATAATTTTCTGTTGGTGTGTCATTGTAACCCGTAGTTACCGTCATTTCACAAGCACCATACTGAAATGTTTGTTTACGAGACACGTGCGTGCCTGGATCGCAGGACTAAGAGGGAGGAAAGATAAAGAAGTGAGAGGTCGGCCTGCTGCGTTGCATCTTTACTCGCACGACCTGCCTCGCTAGCAACATTTTATCACACTGAACTTGCCAGATAATTACTGTGGGATTATTAAAGGCTAAGTAACGATGGACGACTACGTTATAAAGTTTAATACTGTTCTAAAATATAATGTGATGAATTTAAATCCACCAGAAACGATTTTTGTACGTCTTTCAACCAAGAAATAATTAATTAAAAATTATTTTAATTTTTTTTTTTTTATATTCTGTCCGAGTTATCCGATGTGCAGGACATCGAGGTCTGAGTTATGGAGGGTTCACTGTAGTCCATTTTCCCTACATGTTTCAAGTACTCCCAACACTTTAAATGATAAATTAACCACTTCTTACCATTGTAATAACTTTCATTAAGGATAACTGTTTACAAGTGGGTGGTGAACTATCTTTGAAAAACAGCAACAGGTATTCATTACCATCCATATGAAATGTATGTTGAATTGATATTTCAGTACCTGTTGCAAATCATATCACATTTGACAAAATTCTGCACATGTTTTAGTAATTACACATTTAGTGTTGGTAAATAAAATTTATCATTTATCAGGCACAACATTCCCAACTGAAGAACATAAATATGTACAGTATATATTTTCAGTATATAACTACAAAAGTTAAACTAATAAACAAAAATTTATGCAGTGTAAAAATTTTACTTTGGTTACTGTCATTAACATGAGTTTTAAGATCCTAAATATGTCAAATTGGAGTAAAAAACCCAAAGGCAATAAGTTATCCACAACTACGAGAGCTCAAAACAACAGTGCAGAAACCCAATTCATTATAAATAATACAAGTAAAGAGAGAAGGTACATCATCAAGAGTAACCTAGATTACAAGAAATGTGGTAAATTTGGTATTGACGACGTAACAAGTACAAGAACATAGTATTCAGTGGCGGTGGAAGGGAATGGAGGGACACTGGGACACTGTCCCTCCCCTAGAAGAGAGGGGAGGTACATTATAGGCATATGTATCCACCCTAAATTTTAATATATAAAAATATTAGAATTTCTACCATCTGTCTATGCAATATTTAGACTCGAAAACCACTTAAATAGCACCAATCTGCACACTAAAAAACTAATTTTCATGGAAAGGACCCCCAGACCACCCCACTTTAATAAGTCATTATTGGAAAAAAAACTCAAAAATAAATTTGTGTCGGAGATCCTGCCCCCCCCCCCCCCACACCAACAAGAAAACCTTCCGCCACCACTGATAGTATGTATCTGTCAGCAAATTTTATCAAATTTTCAAAACTCAAAACTTAATTTTTATACAAATTTCGAAAATTTACTTAAATTCCATCAGAATCAAAAACTTCTTATAAGGGTGAATACTATTCCAACAAAGATACTGTAAATATTTTCACCAAACTAGGATTTGTATGCACACTAAGGCCGCGTTCCACTACTGCCGATTTCACTGATTCAGAAATCTCAGCATCAGCAGCAGTTCCAAAACTGCAAACAACAACAAAGTTTGTTTTCGCGGGCTTTCGTTTGAGCACCCTGTGCGAAGCTAGACGACTACTGAGATTACTGAGCTGAAGAGATAATAACAGAATTTTTTTGGCTATAGGATGTGCACAAAAATCTAACTAAAGTAATACAAGGTCAACAGAACTACTATATGTATGCATTTTTAAGTATACATACATATTAATAGAAGAGGTTAGAACGACAGTGCACTTGTAAACTACCAGCGTGTTTGGATATAATACAATTTAATCAATTGTATTTAAGCTCAATTGGTACCTATATCCTCCCAGCCCTCTATCTTTCTAACGGAAATATAATATACTATATGAAAGAAAAAAAAACACATTGTCCCTTGTTATTTAAGCATAATTTCCACACAACTGTATAGTACAGTTAACTTTACTTGCAGTCAAACATGTCATATCGCAGATAAAATTAAAATACAATATTCAGCATGCCACATCATGGGTAATATTCACATGATAATTCAATACACTTTTGAGGTTTATTATGGTATACAAAAATGAGTGAAAATGTATTCTGTAAAATGTAAACAGTACTATACGACAGCCATTTTACATCAATGTCAACTTAAAAACATAACTTGCTACACTGAACCATAAACTCTGCAACTGTCAATACCAATATGTATTACAGTTTTTTTGTAAAGAAAAGACAATTTTTAAATCAAATATTATTAGCAGCAGGCATCCAATAATAGCTGAGACAATCCTCACTCTCACCTTGCAGCCTCTATACCAAGTGTTGTGAAGACTTCATAAGTGTTGTTGGACGTGGTCCGAGTGCCTTTAACACCTCGAGTGGCCATCACTTCTCGGAGGTTGTCTCCTTCCACAAATAGTTTGTATTTTGTTTTGCCCTTCGAGTCATCATTGTGAATCACTGCACGATTAACTGTTGGCAGCCCCTAAGCATGAAAATTCATTGTACAGTACTACTACTGTGAGCTAGCAATGTAGCAAACCTCAAGATGGAAGATTATAAAATGCTCCAGTACAATGTGGTTTCATGTATTAAATTTGCAACAGCATTCATCATAAAAAAAGTTTAAAATTTCTGATGTAGTCCAATCACTTAAGTAAGCTATGAACACTGTACTGTATTTAGCACAAGAAGCACTACAACTGGATGAATAACTTTGTGTGAATGACCTGAATTAAACAGGCATAAAATGTACAGTGAAGAACAAAAGTACCAAACACAGAATTACCTTGATAACAACTTTGGGTACACTTTCTTTCAGTGCCTGGAGAGCATAGTTGATGCTGGCATGTGCTAGACTTGGCTTCACTGTGATTATGGAATCACTCACCACTGACACTTGATTTGATTTGATCTTCAAACGAGATGTGCAAATGCTAAACACACAAAATTATATTTCTTCAACACAATTTTCTTTTCAAAACATATGTAAAAGAACATTTTTGTGAACACTAACAACTAGTGAAACTCTCAATTTAAAAACACTATAATTTGAATGTATGAATCGACTTAAATGCCAGTTAAAAACATATTACACTATGGTAAAATATTTCTGCTGTAATGAGATTACAGATGACAAAGTCACTTTATTTTTACTCTCTTTTTACTCTGTTAATTTACTCTGTGTAATGGAAATGTGTAAGTTAATGTAACTAACCAGTGATGAAAGACTTTTAATTTCAGAGAAATACTATAATAATTTTATTAAATTATAAAAGCCCCTTAGGTCTTTGTTAACCTGCTGATCAAAATTTGACTTAATTTTAATAAGCATAATTTTGTTTGGAATTTTAATAGATATAATTTTAGCTATGCTATGACTTAAAAGTACTGGAATATTCAGCAGAATATACAGTGAGGAATTTTTAACCATTATCACCTAAGTTTGCTTGCTCCTAGCATAGAGAGTTTTTCAAATTCCTCTTTGATTATTGTTTGAAGTGACGCTATTAGCGGCGTCCTTTTAGCTTCTTCCAACTCCCACACGAGCGAGACGTATGCGGCAGGCGATTTTTTTTTTTGTGACGCCTGTTCCTGCCGCCGTCGTAATTTTAGGGACTCGAGGGAGCAGAGTCATAAAATAGGGAGCTAGACTATTAAAAGTATTAAGCCATTTTAAGAAGAGGCTGTGTTTTGTCCAGATTTTTCCTGAGATTTTGTAGTGAACATCAAGCCATCATGGGATACGAACTGTAAGACTGACGCTTACTACTGTATCTCTATTTTTTTTTATTCCTGTCCTGTGGCTCAATTTTTTTTTGTTGAACTGAAAATGTGTAAAACTTATAACAGTATTAAGCCTCCGGGACTGTTTGAACTATTTTTGTGCCACGCTTCTTATTTTGACCAAATTTGCCTCAGGAAGTGTCTAAATTTTATCTAAACCGTTTGGAACTTCTACTAATAAATTGCGAGACTGAATTTAATGTTGATACGTCACCCTGTAGCCTATCCAGTGGTCCTTTGTGTAGTATCTCATGCCTACCACTGAATTAACTAGCCGAGCGAACTCATTAGGTTTTGAGCTTAATTTCGAACCTACTGATTTTATTTTACAACTCCAGACCACGTAATTGATGTATGTGACGTTTAATATTGTTCGGAAGTGTATAGAGTATGTCGGTGATATGTGTGGAGAGAGTAATATTTCATACTAAATACCACAGCAGCCTGTATTGGGATAGCACCTATTTTCGTTTCTTTGCATTCAAATTTACCATAAATAAATTAGGATTATCTTAATTCCAATAGTTTTAATGAGTGTTGCCGTCTCAGTGTCTTCTGGTAATTTATATATTTTATTTGCAAGTGCTATATGTGTATGTGTCACGTGGCTAACGTCCACGTAAGGTTTGTTGTGTCACACGCATAGTTTCTACATACCAGCGTTCCACACTATCATCTCTAGTACACATTACACAACGACATACATTTACCTTCACATCATCATTACGCAGTACACTGCATACCTGTAACGAATTGACTCTGCATCCACTTCCAATTTCAGCAAACGAATGCGTTCAATATCAAGTTTCAACAAAAGGAAACTATCATCAGGAAGATACACTTCTTCAATGTATTCACATACCTACCAAAAATAGCAAAGTATTAGAATTAGCATCTACTATAAACTTTCAGTTTTAAAAAATAAATGGCCAAACTAAGGAACAAAATGAGGCCAATTTCCAGAGTTTTGGTCACCATATGACCAATCCAATGTTTTGAGGTACAGTTTTAATTTTTACTTTTATTATTTTAAATACAGTACACTTTAATGAAAACAGGTGGAAATATTCTTGCTACTATACATTGTAGACAAGCATGTAAGAGCATAGCTAGTGAAATACTACTAAAAAAAATTGCCACATGTGAATAGTAAAGACAATGCTCAGTGTTTTTTTTTTTTTTTTTTTTAAAAAATAAAAATTTAAAAAAAAAAAAAAGACTAATGTTTATTGATATAAAAAAAATCTATGGTACAAATAAATGTATGTATTACATATTAATGTCAAAACAATGTAGCAATTCTTCAATGTTGATATTATGCTGCTTTTAAAAATATTACCAATATCACTGTGAAATATTCAATGTTGATGTTATATTGCTTTTAAAAAATATTACTGCTATCACTATCAAACTACCAAGTATGTACTAAACTTTTTTTTTCTTTGTGTGGCATTGGCAGGAAGTTATGACAACAGCAGCCAGGCTGCACTAACAAACAGTATGTGCTGTAATGTCTGCAGTCTGCACACCAGGCCAAGAAACTGCTTGGTGTACATACTGTATTTGCCTGTAGTCAATCAATAGTTTTATTTATTCTATTTTCTTATTACGTATCAAGGAATCCCAAAATGAGCATCAGGACAGGGATTATGATGCAAGTCATAAGATTGAACATTAGAATAGACAAACATAAATACGCACGCGTGTGTGTGTATATACACACACACAAACACAGATATGCAATTTTAACGTAAATTAGGCTTAGTAAATATCATAATTCTCTGTACAAAAAAATCAGTAAGAGAAATACAAATACTGTAAGGCCGTCATGTCTAGGCGGGTCGATTTGCAGGGAAGCCTGAATGAGGAGTAAAACAACTGCGCATGCAAATCAGCCACTATGCGGTTCATAGCAAAAACATCAGGTGCCACGCTCTCGATCTGAAGTGAACACTGGAGCCTGATGCAGGACACTCAAGATACAATAAAGTAACACATAGTCGGGAAGGGGAAATTGTAAGTAGTGCAATCCAGTGCTGTGATGAAGAAGTTGCCACCAAATGTCTACTAGTACCTCTTGCAAAAGCAACCGAAAGAGCTGCGCGATACTCAGATATAAGTCAGAGATCAGTTTCGTGTATTCGAAAACACAACAGAGACACGCCAAATAAAAAACAAACACCAGGAAAAAAGATAATAATAACTTTAAATTATAATACATTATAAGTTTCTTGACACATTCCCAGTGGTTTGTTTGTTTTGAACTTAGGCAATGCTCCCGAGTTTCTACAACGTTTGTTAGAATAATTGATTTTAGGTACAAGTGCAGTCGATACTGTTACACATTGATTTTGCTAGATAGCCTAAATTTTTCCAGCTAAAAATCAGTGTGGTCTAAGCAAACTACCTACATGAAAATTTAGTGATTACATTATAGGCTACAACCAATCTAGTTTTGGGCTTAAAAGAATAGACCAAGTTACAAAATCCATTTGCAAGTAATCTGTTGTAACAAAGTAACAAGATTGGCTCCAATCTAGATTTTAAAAATAGATGGTCTGTCAGCCGTCTTCAGCTTGCACAAGGCAGTTACACAATTGCAAACTTACGTAAAGCATTTCAGTCTCTAACGCAATTCAGCCTCGATTCCCAGAGAGATGGACACCCAATTTTTCGCATGTGAGAAACCTGGCGGACAGTACCAGTGGCTCGCGGTTTGCAAATGTCGTGAGAAACCACAAGAAAACCAGCCAGTCGAAGGCAACATCCCTCACGTCTCCTATATGGATTAGTTTTTAAAAGAGTCAAGTTGAAATGCTGTCCCTTCTTAGGCTAACCTCGTGACTTAATATAACCGCCTGTACTCGGCTTGTAGCACTATTTGGACGGGAGAAGTGACTGGCATGACCACTTAACTGTATAATACAGGATGCAGCAATACTGCATGTTAGTATTTCCAGAACAACCACCCTTACGTCTAGAGGAACAAAATATTAAATTAAGATACAGTCCTGAAAACGCACCGTTACTGTATTGCAAAACTCACAATTTATTAGTGTATGGCGCAAGGAGATGCCTCAAGTTACCAGCAAAGGAGTGTGTCAGGCATGCAGGGAAGTGAGAACGAGGGTGAAGGAATAGTATTATGTATATTTATATGTGTTATGTTAATGTAATACATAATGTAAACAGGGACACTCCATTTACAATTCCCAAGGTTTCCCCAAGTTCAGTACCAGTTATGAATTACATATTAATATATGGAGACCAACAAAACATATATTTTAAGTGAGCACGGAGACCCTACAGTGACGTGGCAACTTTGCGATGTCACTGTTTGGGGCTTTGAAGTTATGTTACGTGAAGTGCGCCGGATAGCTCAGTTTGATTAGTTTTCATACACCATCAGTCAAGTTTTAACTTCCAAGTGAGAGACTCAATATTCATCAGTAGTTATATTTATTTTCACAGGTGAATTACATTTCATAACATACGGTACCGTTCAGTTATTGCACTTTGTATTTAAATTGAATTAACCTTTCAAGCAACGCTTAGCTACCATGATCTTTCTGTCCGGCTTGTATGGGTTAAGTTCTACCCAGTTATTTGTTAGAACAACTGATGAAAAAAAAAAATATCAATAACAAACTCGTAGGACTTGTTTTCCTGTTTATATACCCGCAACACCCATTACCTCAATAATGCCCGTGATAAGAGGGGGGGAAAAAAATCTATGTCCCTTCTAGTCACGCCAACGGACTCGAGACTTTCTCCCCCATCTGCCCGACACATGTCCTTCCTCTCGCGCCATCCCTGCATGACTGTTAAATCATGAACGGTCATGGTAGCTAAGGTATCCCTCGGTGGAGTGATACAACAAACTCCAATTCACCCAAAAGCAGTAAAATGACACTTAAACATATAAAAAAGGATTCCAAAATTTCAGTTTATTATTTTTACATCCAATTAATAAAAAATATTAACACAAACATAATAATTGGGGACAAAAGTTGCGCAACAGTGGAACTACTTTCGCAGCGCAATACCCTAAGAAACCCCCTGTGATGGCTGACCTACATGCGTCAATAACCTACGCCATGAAAAAATTCCATTAAGCAAGCGATCAACCACAACATCGGCACCAGAAATCCTACAGCCTGGAGAAGCTTGCAACACAAGAAGTTACTCACTTCACCAGGAAACATTTAACAAGATACTAAAATTGCCAAAACTCAAAAATTTGTTAAAATGCAAGAAAAAGTTGTAACAACAAAACTAATTAAAATTTTACTGTGGTCAATTTGAAACCAAACAAGCCAGGAAATGCCTAATTTAAAATTCCTCATTATTTTACATACAAATTTTGAAAAGATGAATTTAAATTAATCATGCTCCCAATTACTAGGTTATTGAATCCTGTTGTATCATCCCGAACACATGATGAACCAATGCTGAATAGGCATATACTATGTTATTACAAATTTAATTTGAATTAAGAGAAAAAAATACTTTAAAGAGATTATAGAAAATGTAAAAAAAAATTTCATTTCTGAAAAATTCTAGAAATGGTTACAGTCAAAAACACACTATCCAACAAAGTGCATGCTATTAAGAAAGGTTGGGACTACAAACTGACAAATTTTCAGATGTTTAAAACAATGGGGTTTTTGAGTATTTGCAAATCAAAATGGCACTTATATCAAATTTTGCAAAACTGAAAATTTTATGTTAAGAATTGCATGCATCCTAGAATTAAATACAATTTTTCTGTAAAACTATTGTAGAAGTGGGTCTACATATTGTCAAAATTACTTTACCTAAAAATTAACTATTTTATGTATTTTTTTTATATCCAAGAATATGAAACTTTTTTGTCAAATGTTGGCGTTGTTCCCCCTTAAAATATATTGTCGTGAGGCTCGTTGTAACTAAAACACACTGTTGTTCAATATAATACTTACAAAATAAAAAAAAAATCAATGTAATCAGTTAATAGTTTTTAAGTACTGCTCATTTTAAAAACATGTGCTTTTTCCACTTACATAATTTTTGACCAACTTCAAAAGACTGGATTTATTTGCTTGGACATACTCCATTGCGAAATAAATGACTGTCAAAAGAAAACCAAAAATAAGACAAGAAAACATCAATAAGCAGAGTATGCTTTAGTAAAGCTTATTGTTTAGTCACAACGAACTGTTGACAATGCTACAGTATCCTGTAACGGGTTTTTTACTTGGCGCCAATCTTTAATACGCGACGCTGTGATGTCGTACTTACGACCTACTGCGCAATTTCCTATTTATTCTGCTTCCTAATTACTTTTAGCTTCTCTCTCACTGTAAACGAACGCAATCGTCGTTTTGACATTTTGATTTCTCAAAGAACTACAAAGATACTACCATACGTAGCCACTATGAAAACACCCATCTGCTATGTGCCTAGAACAGTGCTGCCTTAACACATGACTATTTATCGATCGCGCCATCAGTGCCTAGCCACCTGTGCTGTTGTCAAGTCTCCGCGCATGCCTGTTACCTACCCACGTAGCATGCGCACTTCAAAAACAAATTATTCATGTAAGCCACGCACCCCCATTTTTGCTATCCATATTTTGGAAAAAAATTGCGCGTGGTACATAGACGAATACGGTATGTTAATCACCCTCGCCTATTTGGGGACCACTGATAGCAAGTAAAGGGGGAAGCAACAAGACTACTAATAGTGGCGACAGAATCACAGACATGGTCGAATGATGGATCAGGAACAAGTGGCCGCACATTTTATTTTGGTGTCTTCGGTCCAGTATGTGCCAGATCTTGCCAGGTCAGAAACTTTGGTCAGTGCTTCAAGCTGTGTTGGGTTCCAGTCCTTTTTGTGTATGATCTGTCCAGGTCGGGTCCATGTTGTTGCAGGCTGTGGCTTACCAGTCCTGTGCTCAGATGTGGCACGGAGGGCCTGTCAAATTTAGCCACAGGTGCCTTTTGGGACAGACGGGTGAAATAAAAATCTTGCTGTTACCATTTGCACCTGCCCTAGAGTGGCAGCTTTTGCAGAGGCATACAAACAGCAGCCAAGAGGAAAAGCAATAAACTCACTGTCACCTAGTCATAGTTACAACTGTTGGGGCTCTGCTGTCTTTTCAGTAGCTTGGAACATGGCCAAAAGAACAGAGATGAGGCAATAGAGGCTATGAGATGTCTAGCAGTAACAAGGGTATCAAACCCTAAACAAACACTCACAGACAACATGGCCGTCACGACAGGGAGCACCACGGTGGAACAAGACTACCGGGGCAGACAACAACCAGTATTTGTGAGTAATTTATTACTTACTTTCAACTTCATACTTAAAAGTAAAATGTTTTTGTGTGTATCATTCACAGCAATATAGTTAACAAATTAATTTACACTAGACCCCCGATTTTACGAACCCTGGATTTTACGAAGGTAGCGATTTTACGAATATACTCTCGGGAACCGTCAAAAAATCGCAAAAATTAAAAAAAAAAAAAAAAATAATAAAATAAAATAAATAAAAGTTAAAGCTGTTGAAAACTGTGACGGCGCACATCAGAGAGCAACGTTTGGGCGGTGAGAACTATGTACGTTACACAGTTTGTCTACCCCTCATTTCTTTATAATAAAGCGAAACTTTACTCTTCGTAGATAACAAGACTGTGACAGCTAGAATTACGTGCTTGCCTCATGGCTGGCAGATCACCCCACCCCTCCCTTTCCCACTACTCATGCAGTCATGAACATCAGCGTGGGAAACAACTTGTAACGCGTTTCCCGGGAAATGACAATCAATATCCTCACCCTCAAGGCTGAAAAACATTCTGCAGACATTCAACCCCCCTTCCCCTAGCCATTTATCAGGTCACTTTCACATGTATACTAACAAGGGTAAAGATAATATCTATTACGTGTGCACAACAGGATCTTTCGTTCCCCGCCTCTACCAGCGCCCAACCCCTGAAAATGACAAATAGTCGCATGTCTTATATGTTATTTTTCGATTTTTGGGAAATTTTAGTAGTTTATTCAGTTTTCCTGGTGAAGTGAGAAACTTCTTGTGTTGCAAGCTCCTCCAGGCTGTAGGATTTCTTGCGCCGACACTGTGGTCATATTATCCATATTATCGGCTTCATGGAATTTATCCGTGATGTAGGTGATTGATACAAGCTTACCGTCGTCTGCTTGGAGCACTGCATTGTGACAGAGAGTGTGAGTGTTGTGTATGTGTGCGTGACAGCAAGGGAAGTGAAGGCACGACAAAAAAAAAAACGAGGGAGGCGCGTTATCAGCACTACACATCAGCCT
Organism: Medauroidea extradentata; assembly: GCA_003012365.1. Taxonomy (NCBI): domain Eukaryota; kingdom Metazoa; phylum Arthropoda; class Insecta; order Phasmatodea; family Phasmatidae; genus Medauroidea; species Medauroidea extradentata. The sequence continues at coordinate 45,131 of PNEQ01090351.1, forward strand.
GGCCAGCATTTGGAACGTAAACACGACTGGGCAACGGGTAAAACCAGCATAAGTGACTACGTACGGACTCGTTGACGGCGCCGTTTTTGCATTCTTGCTATACACACACATGTGGGCATGTAATCGTTAAAAGGGAACAAGTACCAAACACAATACAGTACGAAGACTTGTCTTCAAACTTCACGTGAATTATTATTTTCGTGTTCCAAAGGATAACACCAGCCTCACGTCCTCCGAAAAAAAAATGTTGCGTGCGATACTAATTTTAGTTTCCTTTGACAACAGTCTAGTAAACATTTTTAGGTTTATTTTCCCACGCAATGCTATGGACATCAAGACTACACGAGCGCGAGCAGGCACCCGTGCTTGGTGTTTTATTTTTTTCTGTGACATAAATTGGTTGTATCGATCGTTTGTAGGTGTAATTTTAATCGGAAGACGTCTGTCTATTGATACAAATTTAAACTTAAGTTATTATTTGCCCTTTTTCGTGTGAAACTATACGGATGTCGGACTATGTATTCGCGAAAAGACACTCGGTGCTCGGTGTTCTTTTCTCCAGGACATATGTCGGTCATATTTATCGTTCAGGGGTACCTTTTTCATCGGAAGACATCAGTTGTGTGATATGAATTTATATATTAATGATAACTTTTCTTTCTTTCCCGCAAAACGCTACGAAAATCGGGAACCCACTGGATAAACTTTGCAGAAAAAATGCAGTTTTAACATTTGGGAAAAAAAAGGGGGGGGGGGGTTTGGGGTCAAAATTGGCCTCAATCGATTTTACGAAGGTAGCGATTTTACGAATGTTATAAATGGAACCGCCAGTATTCGTAAAATCGAGGGTCTAGTGTATAATAGAACCCTGTTATAATGTTTCTGAGGGAATTCAAAAAATGTTTACATTAAACCGGTAAATGGAAAACCATTATAAGAGGGCAATACCATATAAACAGTTTTAGGGACCAAATGAAGGTGGCATTATAGCCAGGAAAACATTATAAGTGGGAACATTATAACAGGGTTCTACTGTACATATTTTGGTTAGTTTCATTAGTAGAAAAGTAATAAATGTAAGAAATTAAATACAACTACAAACATTTTACGAAAAACAATACAATTTCTTTACTTTCCCAATATTTTTCCAGATTCTACTACATCAGCCATCGGCAATATGGAGCAAACTGGCAAGAATCACAAGCAGGACAAGGTTGAATTGCTGGCGTTACAAAACGTACCTCTCCAAGGGTTGTCTTTTCGATGCGACCTTTGACCCTACGAGCAAACTCTGCATCTGTATCATCTTCTAGGTGTGCTGTAATAATTGGGGTGCTGATCTGTTTACTGGCATTGATAATTTCTTTAATCCTACACAAAACATTCACAACAGAGCAGTCACAGGAAAATACTTTATCATACAAAATAAGAAACTTCCTATTCAATTTATGAATAGACACAATACTGTAGTCTATTACTGTATTTCTTTACCTAACAGTCAGTTACTACTAATACGTAGTGGACATTATTATTACTGACAACTCCTTTATACAAATCCTGTAGATACAAAACTGTCATTAATGCAAAGCCATTTTCTTTCCTCTTGGAATAAGACGACAGATTAAATAATAATTAATAACTTAAATGCTCCACAGAAATTTTCTTACTAAGTAAAACAATACATTAAATTCACTGACTTAGAAGTCATGATGGTAAAATAATGTCTATATTTTGGAAATAAAGAGAATGCAAACATATTCAAAGAATTTTTTTAAACTTTTGCAAACATCTATTAATACAAATCTCCTTATTACAAA
>PNEQ01090352.1:0-19897 GCA_003012365.1 Medauroidea extradentata
TCTTAAACAGTTTGACCTGAAATGCAAACTGCGAATCTTCAATTTTCTGTAGATGTCATTATTAATCATTTGAGTAAATCTGGGCGAGGTTACGAGTTTCTTCCAAACCTCAAATCGATAATGATCGTAAACCACACGAAACTTGTGCTTTGAAGTCGATTTATCTTGTCAACAGTGCACAACACTTCGTCATTTTTAACATGTATGTGCGTTACAAACGGAAGCCATTACAATTTTCAAATCCGGACCACTGCGCATGCGCGGAAGAATAACAAAGCACTAGCGCCTGCGGTTGGTCATGAAATTAAACAGACGGTCAACGAAAGCCCTATACAGATAACACGCCCTGCAGAAAACCCAGACTTATATAAAAACACTAAGCACGATAAAATCAGCAACAAAACAAAGAAGAAACGAACACCTAGAAATACAGAAATGTCTGTGGTCAACAAACATACAAGCAAGTCCAAAACAATAATATAGCCGATGTGGAAACAAAAAAAAAACTATGGAGAAACAGGCTAAATCTTAGAGTAACTATAAGGTAGAGGGAGTATCCTCTATACAGCTGCATACGAAATTGTGTGTTCAACATGTATCACGTGACTGTAGTGAAATATGCGCGGGAGATTTGAAATAACATTGAGAGAAAAGATAATAATTGCTTAGTAATCACAACCATGTTGGGTTATTTTGGTACCATATGAACATATGAACTAAGGAGAGCATACAACCATATTATCGCATAGTACAATTGCGTAGAAATTTCAGAACGACAAATGTAAACAATATCTGCCATGTTACTGTTTTCCTTAACCCAGCTGTTTTAAGTAAAATGTGAAAATTAGCTACGTACTTACTATAAGGTTTTGAACCGAGGTCTTGGTGACACCACATGACTAAATATATATTCTGGAAGGTACGCCATGTGTTTCAAACAACACGACTGCATTTTAACGCCGATAAAACATAAATAAACGACACCAAACTCTCGAGACCATGTTGGACACACATTTGTGACTTCATGCTCCCTCTACTATATATTACCTCTATGGGCTAAACCAAACACGGTGCATGAAAATAATGAAAATGATTGGCAAAGAGCAACGAGTATAACACAAACGCACACAGCATCAGAAAAGGCTGTATACAAGGCAACAGTACGAATATAAGACAGACGATTTGTTTATAACCCTGGCGGTTGTTTTCTTTACATTTCTGTAACTGTGGATTTTCTATGACTCAACAATTTGTGTATAACTAAAAAATAAAAAAACCGCTACAGTCGGTCACTATCCCCATTAAAATTTCATTATAATACCGCCACTTCTTCTTTATAAAGAATCTACATTGGTGCATAAATACAGTTCAAACAACCTTGGGACGCCATACGAGATAAGAAACTACACCCCTATGCTGCTACCCCTCTCCGGATTTCAGTACATTTCTGTGGTGATTGCTGCCTAAAGGACGATGATAGTACACCGTATAGTACCGTTATCTGCCCTTGCACGGGCTCCAAGAAGTCGGTGAACTAGAACCCTCGAGATGCACCTCTGTAAGGTTGCCGCCTTGGTCGACGTATTTTGTGCATTCGAGAAGTGCGGAAGCGGTAAGGTCGACACAGCACGAGCATCACGCCTCACTATAGTCCCAAGACGCAAGTCTATGAACTGGCGTACATTCTTCTTTCCGACAGCCCACCTATGTAATACTTCATCTTATGACCTTATCAATTCTTTGACGTAATATTAAAGATAAATACGTATCGTGACTTCCTTATTTTTTTATCTTATCCAATTTATGGTACCTGAAAACCCATTTTTGCCAATTTCGGCAGCGTTAAAATAAATTTATATATTACTCTAGGAACTGGCATGGGCATATACACATGTAACGATCTTTGAATGCTGATTCTAAACTGACATCACTTACTGGCGTTCACGTGGATAAAATTCATTATTTTATATTTGTACGGTATAGTGTTCGTTTTATAGACGATACATGTGACTACATTTTTCAATTGTAAAAATTTTTTAGCTCTCATGGTTTTCCCATAGCGGCATGACAAAGCCAAAATTGGCAAGTTATGAGAACATAGGAATAACAGAAACAAAGTGACTTACACGAATGAAATAATTAAAATTAAATTATATATTATGGCCAATATGCTAAAACAAGCAAAAACACAAAATGAAATTCCTTCGTTACTTCTAAAAAAAATTCTGATATTTGCTTCTTTTTTGGCAAAATTTAAAAAGACAAATTTACTTTGTTGAGTGATTTAAATATATCAGCATGTGGCCCATTTTGTCTAATTTCAGTGTAAATAGTTTAATTTGAGTAAGTCACTGGGATTTGTTATTCCTATGCTTTCGTATTAATTTTAACTGAAATTATATATTATGGCCATTTGTATAGACACAAAATCTAATTCCTTCGTACTTTCTAAAAAAATCTGAAGATGATGACAATTGCCTTCTTTTTTTGGCAATTTTAAAAGAGACAAAATTACTTTGTTGAGTGATTAAAATATACTGGCATATCGACAATTATGTCTAATTTCAGTGTAAATTATTTCATTAGAGTAAGTCACTTGGTTTTTCTTATTCCTATGTTTTCGTAACATGCGAATTTTGACTTTAGTATGTCGCTGAAAGAAAACAATGATAGTTAAAACATTTTCACAAGTGGAAAATGTAGTCATAAATAACGTGTACAGAACGGACACTATGTCGTGTAAATATAAAATTATGAATTTTTACCACATGTATACCATTAAACACTCTGAGCAGTTTTCGAATAAACCTGTATCATCAGCCAAACCCTGCACACCGCTCGGCGGCAGCCTTAAACTGTGTCCTACAAGAAAGAGGTTGCGCTCGCTATAAATAAAGCGGGCGGGGGCCGAACTGGGTGAAATTTTTTGAGCATTGGAGCAGGTGTTTGAAAATCTACGCATCTGCGAGACGGCCATCGGCGAAGCAGAAGCACAACAGTCAACTAGGATTAATGAGAAATTTGCGAGTAGCGTGCGGGAGCATAAATTATGGAGAGAAAGAGAAATAACTGTAATTTGTTTATGGGATTGACGAGGTGAGCATAGGTGATAAAGTTTTCAGTGGGAATTGAGAGGAAATGACGTTTTACGTGAACGATTGCTAATTGAGTGTAATATTTTTTTAAAACTGACTTGCATTATTGTCAATGAATATTAAGAGTAATGGTTTTTACTAGGAATATAATGAACGTAAGTTGGCAAATAGCTAAAACGATGGCTTCTAATTTTGTAAAAGAGATATGTATATCGAAAGAGTTCCGCAAACATGATTTTCTGGTTTTCTGCTGTTTACAGTATGATTTAGTCGGTGCAGAGTTAGATAAATAGTTTTCTTTCGAAGTTAATTATATGAATGAGTAATGCAGAATGTATTGTTTGCTTGAATTTGTCTAAACCAACACACCATCTCAAGGCATTATGCATTGTTCATTGGAATCATTTCAAATGATTGCGTGTAGTAGATAAGCAATCACATTTCATTTAGTAGGCTAAATGATTGCGTGTAGTAGATAAGCAATCACATTTCATTTAGTAGGCTACTTAAAACAAGATGCTCCTTATCCCAACTGAATATGGCAACATAACATTATGTCCTACAAGTAAAATGACGTTAGAACGAGATAGAATAATAAATGTTTCGAGAGCACAAAGGCAGTCCAAGGAAACACGTAGTAAATATGGATGAATAAATCACAAACCGAGAGAGCTTATGTTCCAGCCAGGAATGCAAAGGAACTGACAAGGCGCATCTAGATTTAAAGCCCTGTTGTTTACTGTGGAGGTCGATTCAAGGATTCTTCTCATTCGCAAGGAAAGGTCGCGCTTTACTCACCAGTATTATCTTACATGCGTAGCATAAGCAAGTGATTTTTATGTGCCACATTCTTCGTTGAGAACAGGACTTCCTGACGTATACAAATGCTTTATTTTCTGCTTGTAATGCGAACAATGCATTTAATTTTTGAAAAATATGTTCGTATAAATATAATTAGTTATTTAATTTCTTAATAACTAAATGATATGGACTTTAATTTTTTATTAGGTAGAATTACATGCAACTCTTAAAATTCATACCTTCAGAAGTGAAAACAAAGTAGTAAAACAAATTATATAAAACAACAGAAAATTTATAAGAAAGGATTTCAGCCTGCCCTTGCCAGTGTTTTAACATACACACATACTAATGCATACACATATATGTGTACACTGCCCACTCTACCTATCCATCTATCCATCAGTCTGCCAATCCATCAATCCATCAGTCGGTCCATCGACCAACTCATCAGTTTACCAATCCCATATGTGTTAGTGTTTGCATACACATACATACGTCCAGACTTACTAATTAATATATCCATATTAATCATATATATGTATGTTTGTGTGTACATATATATGTCTGTGTATATATTTGCATAATGTCCAGTCCACATAACCAGCCGTCATCACTAACATCCATCAATACATCAGTCTACCTACACACTTTTAATGTTTACATACATACTGGCCAGTCTATCTTTCCGTGCAACAGTCTTTTCATCCATCAACCCACTTATCTTCTAAATTCTATCGTTATATACATATAATTAAAGTGCCTCACTCACTCATCAACGCATAGACCAAACAGCTGGATTCGACAACAAGGTGGTGAAAAGGGACGGAATGTGTTTTCAAAGAAACCTTGACAGCGCTTAAGTCCGTTCATATATCGACGTGAATTTTACTTTAGAATAAAGCTTAAAGAAATGCATGTTACCACATTTTTTTAGATTTTTTCGAAATTCGAAATTGGAGTGAATAACTGCAAAATGTGTTTTCAATCAATCTTCTATAACTCTTAAACCTAATGAGATATTGAGGTGATTTTTGCTTCAGGCTTAAGCTTACGCATATAGGCCTACATAAATATTAGTTTCAGAATTTTTGAAATTCTATCTCTAAGGGCATTAAAAAATGAAACGTGGTTTCAGTTAATTCCTCTGAACTTCTTAAACATGTTAAGATATCGAGATGATTTTTCGATGGGAAAGAAACCTGCGCAAATACCATAAAACTATTTCATCATTATTTAAACTTTGACAGTTTAGGAAGTGGAAAGATGTAAAATGTTCCATAAACCCCGAAGGAGAAATAATTTAAAATGGTTACTTTTTCCTGTTCTATTGAAACAAATGCCTCTTTGGAAACGGATCTGTGTATACACCACGGTCATAGAAGTACAGGTCTGAACACTCGACTACCTACCGATGTATTTTGCTTGACCCCCTTGTTGTTTGGCTGCAGTTCACCAAGTTACAGAGAATGTTGTGCTCTTTTGGCGTTGCAGTCATGGCGGTCGGGCTCAAACTCCGCCCACTTTTTTCTAATATTTACATTATAAAATAAATAAAGATTGCTGGAGCCGTGCTTTAGGATTGTGAGCGAAGGACGTTTTTCATAAATTGATAAAAAAAATACGTCTTGACAACTTGTTTATCTTAGTGGGAGGGAAGTGGGCGGAGTTTGAGTCCGACCGCCCTAACTGCAGCGCCAAAAACGTATAGCATTATCGTGAACTTGGTGAACTGCAGCCAAACAACAAGGAGGTCAAGTTTCCAGTCCAGACCTGTTCTTCTACGGCCGTGATCTAAATACTAAGTTATGGTCTACATAAACCCTACAATCTCATGTAATGTAAATGCAGTGGCAGAGACTTATTCTAAATGTGTTTTGTTAATGTCGTGAGACGGTATCGGATAAATTAGGTATCCTATTATAATTTGGTGCGTCATGCAATACTGTACACAAATGAATGCGAAGTTGAGTGAAGTTTATTTACAACGCTCTGTTAAGCCACTTTACACTGAAAATAAATAAACAAAAACAAATCAACACAGATACGAACCTTAATATACGCATTGGACGACCTACCCAATAAAGGCAGCATTACCAAGGTTACGTAACATGAGATTATATATTATAATGAGTGAAAACTTACAGTGTTAACTTGATTTTAATCTAAATATATTTAGAAATATTTCTGCAGCCGTGATGTATATTTTCTGTACAAACGAACCATAATTCTGTTCTTTAATATCAAACACGATATTTACTAGCCTGAATGACTATATACTCTGTATCATGAATAATGCGCATTGTGCATACGTAGACTAACATTTGTTGCGCAAAGGAAAAATCAACAAAACTGCTGTCTTATACTGTTAAAGGCTTACTTCGCCTTAGCACCCTAAGTTTCGTGTTGCAATTTAACATTTAAGGATACTGGCAGGGCGTAGACGTTAGTTAAGCTGCACCTAATTCCCTTTAGAACATTTAAGAATACGTCGTACGCTAATTTTCCTATAATTAATTTTCGAGCTGTGCGAAGTAAATATTCCACCTTTATCTTCTAGCAGCACGAACATGTTCCGCAATCGTGTGGCACTGACGATAAATCTACATTTTATTTTTTAGTACATCCATGTCTTGAGGCCGGTTCAGGTAATTCTCTGTGAACGAATGTGCAGAGAATATCTACATACCTTTTATACTCTAAGTGCTATGAGATCGTGTATTATTTTGCAAATAAATACCTTTAGAATAACCCTCGCAACGTTTACATCAGTGATCCGCCTTACTGTTTCATACGAAAGTTCTTTTTCTTTTTTCTCCCTCGAAGTCAAATCACCTCCTTTGTCAATGTCAGCGCAGGTCTGCTTCCTTGAGGGTCCTAACTCAATCTGAGGATATAACGTTGAAGGAAATACACGCTGGTATTATTCAGTTTTTCTGCGAATTCTTCAATGGTTAACTGCTCTGTCGATCAAACTTGCGGCCGTACAGATATAATAGAGTATAAACATTGGTTGACTTGTTTCACAATGGCTAAATTATTTTTAATACAATTTTTTGAACCAAAAGTTTGTTACGTTTACTTTTTAAATAATTCTGCTGCATTGAGAAACTTTGCCGTTTTTATTACTTTCATATCGATACATTGTCTGAAAACGTTACATTTAAACTGATCCTTATTTTATGCTTATATTTTATTCCTCTAGCGATATGTTCCTCTTCACAGTGCTGAAAAATTGTCTTCGACGAATACTTAAATGTGAAATATGACTGAGAGCCAGTGAATAAAATAACATGTAAATCCCAACCTTTGCTTTCAGCATTGCTCCGAGGTAAGAAGTGCGGAGGGTTGTGCACATATTCAACCATTGCAAGATTGTTCGAAAATTGAACAGCGTACCTACGCTACGTATGTTTGATTAGGAATAGCCTTCCAAGATCGGTATACAAGTGTATATCCATTTATGGTCATCCACGTAAATCTAAGTTTATATTTAAGATTCAGAAAATTGTTGAAAGTGGTGAATTGTTGTTCTTTTTAAGTGTGGAAATCTTACCACAGAATCTTTTGAGAGTTATAGACGTGTAGAATAAACCTTTATCTTTAATACTGCGATGTAAAATGATAAGGTTACCGTTGAATATCTCATAGAGAATAGCTGTCGGCAAGAAGATTGCACGTTGGAGTGAGCGAGAGATTTTAGTCAGCGCTTAACACCGAGGTCTTTAGCGCTGGTGAAGGATAGCATGAGGCGAGTATGGAGCAGCACTGGAATGATATAGTATTTGACTATTATAGGTACAAGCGAAAGTGGCAAGTATATGGTAACGAGTCAAGCAAATAATCCCAGTAAACGTAAGAACGGAAACTAATGGTGTCTCTGACACGACATATTACGACTGATGACATGAGTACCGTATACCAGAGCTCCTGAGGAACAAAACTGAAGATATGCACTTAAGGACCTAAAGAGCACACTTCTGTCTGGCTGTATTCTCTGATGGTATGCTTGGTGATACAATGCTGGCGCCTCGCGTGCATAGCCATTAGCACGCCTGTACACGAAGTGGATGAGACATCTCTTCATTTGTAAATATGTGTGGAGACATGGCAACCACTTCAAATGCTACTCGTGCATACTGCGTTTACTTTTCACTGTGGAAACAGGTACCTGGAACATAACGCAAGTGTTGCAACATTGGCATAACTGCACCTGTGCTATTGGCGTATCGGGGAAACCAGTAGTTTCCAGACCTATATGTGTCAAGATTATTTGCTGGTTTCCTTGTGTTCTACTCGTACTTTCGTTTGTACCTTTAATAATATAAATTCTTTGCCTGTAGTAAACGTGCATATACTGAACTCATACTAAGAAACAGAAACAAAAGAGATTCATGCCCTAGACCATAAGCTGTGACCCTCGATGTAAACCACTGTACTCAAGTCAGCACAACTGTTTTACTGGTCAAGATTTACTCTTGACTGCGACTCACAGTAGAAACATGCGTAACTATACTCAGGCCGGTTTCCTACTCACTGTGGAGATGGTATTTGGGGTTTTGAGTTATGGTTTATAGTAATCTTCCAATCGTAACACCTTGACTGTCAGTTATTGGCAACTTGCCCTGCTTACTGGGGTCCTATTGTCGAAGCTGGAGAATGTTTTTATTTTGATGCTGCTCGTTATGGCGATGTAGTGGTTATAAAACAGAAAATGATGGTAGGCCTATGTTTCTAATGCTAAACAAAAGATTTCGAATGAAGTTTACAAATAGTTTAATTAAGTATAGTATGGTTAAAAAAATTGTAGGATATGTTATTTTCCTGCATTTGGGGTTTTGCATTTAACAATTGATAACTTCTAACCTTCGGAAATTTTCGAAACGCGAAACACAAAACAACAAAATACGTCACAGATTTTGTGCACCAAATCGGTTCACGAGAACATTTTGTTAACAAAAAGTGGTGGTCGGAACACTGCCTCCTTCGTGGCTAGCCCTCCCTTCCTGCCCCGAGATAGGCATAGACCTTGCAGGCAAAACCTTCAATTTTCCTCACCAACGCTGCTGGCGGGCTAGTTAGTGTGGCACTCTGCTGCTCAGTATGTTTCAAATGACACGCTGCGCTGTTGTGTTCATTAGCGTAATGACAGGTCGGGCTGCGAGCCTTCAGTCTGCAACAGGCGAGTGGTAACGAGCAGCTGGTACCGGGGGGAGGGGAACACAGAGGCCGAGGTAACGTCGGCTAGCGAGGTTGGGATATAGAATTCACGACTTAGGGGATTGTTCCTTGGTATTTTTTTTTCTGACTGGTGCCAATAACTCAAATATTTTTTTAACTAAAAGCTTTGAAAAAAATTTGAGACAATGTGCAGTCACACGATGCACAATACTGTGGATGCGTTTTTTTTATAATGTACAACATTCGTCAGCAAAAAATATTTTGCTTCATTTTGGCTTATTTTCACGACAAAAAATGTGGTACTTTGTGTGACGAAATCTAAATAACCATTCAGTATATTGCTACAAAAAAAATCACCTATAAATAATGACAAATACGTGTCAAAACTGTGGAGCTAAGATTTTATTTAAGTACTGGGTAGACATTTAAAAATAATTTTCAAAATCACTGCAAAACTATGGAACAAGTCTTTAAGAAAATATTTACGTCCTCTTTCCGCCGTAAAAAAAAAAAAAATTCTTTAGGAAATTATGATTGTGGCTGTTATGAAGAAATTTTTTGATTTTTTTATTTAAGGTCGTGGGTTTATAATTACGCTGTTTTTCGATTATTATTTTTAAATTCAAAACGGAAACAGATTTATCCATTAAATTATTTTACTATGTTGGTTAATATTTCTGGCATATTAACGTTTTTAACAAAAAGTTATGTCTATAATCAGCTAGAAGTATACAACATTTGCTTAGTTAAAAAGTTAGGCTACATAGTAAAATAAATTTTCAACAAATGTATGTGATAGTTCTACGTTACTTGGTCTTATTTATAATTTAAAAATTAACATTTGAATAACATCTTAAATACGGACTCGTAACCTAACGACGGCGTAGTACATACATAAGTTAACTGTGGCGATGTTTGAAAGTTTCAGGAAGTGTTAGACAATATAGAAGAAATTCAGCAATGAATTACATTATATCAATTGTCTTATTATTTCAAATAAATAGTCCCACTAAGCCAGAGTGGCGCATTTCATTTACTTCTTACGCGAGAATCTGACTTACAACAGATAGGTGTAATAAATTGTTTATTAGAAATGCATAATCATGTTATGAAGATATTTGCTCAAAAAGTTGGTAAAAACTACTTCCTATGATTGTTTATTCATATTTTTAATTGTTATATAATGATTTCTCGGTTTCTGTATATTTCAGCACATGTTTTCCACTCAGTTTCGTACCTCGCCCTAAACCTCTTAAAACACTACATTAGAAATTGTATTTTAGCGAGTGAGTGAAAGATTTTGGTCAACCCTCAACAACGCTGTCTTTACCACTGATGAGGAGTAACATGATGTTTGAGGTGGCGGGAGAAAATGGGAGATCCCCGAGAAAACCCGCCCACTAGCGGCACCGTCCGGCACGATTCCCACATGCGAAAATCCGGAGACCAAACCCATCGGGAACCGCACCCGGATCACTTTGGAGGGAGGCGAATGGTCTGATCATTCGGCCACCGCGGCGTCATGCGTATTTCTAGTAGGTACTGTTCGCAGAGCTTACGGTGATAGTTACGAGAATGACCTCTGTCTCTTAAACGCCTACTGTTGTCTCATCAAACAAAGCCGCTTATTCCTGCGCGGTTATGCACTTGTTTAGTTAATATGTATAGCCACGAGTTTGTCGCTAAAATATTTCTGCACGCCTCTCATTTGACTGCACCAATCAGACACCATACGTCTGTTATTTGTCAATATATGGCCAAGACAAGTGAGAGTTAACACATCCAATCACTGACTATGAAGCACAGCTGCATAATGGACGACATGAAGTACACGCCCCGTGACGTCACCGCAGGGGAAATACTGTGGGAAACAAAGCTTGTTCACAAACTTGCTGATTTCTTAGTTGGTAATTGCAGAAAGCAAAAATGTTGCGCACTCATAGATTTGCACGCAAGGGTAAAAAATATTAGTTTCAATTTCATGGTTTAGACACGCAAATACATAAGATTAATGTTAACTGAAAAAACGGTAAATTCCAAACAAATAATAAATTTTCTTGACGTACATCTATCTCATCTGGGACATGTGAAGTCAAACAGCTAAGTGAAGTTTATGTTCGGCTGCGGTATTCACGGAGATAGGAATTGTATCCCACACCTGACTGAAGCTCCGCCTATTTTCAAGTCATCCATTGTATATAAGGCAATGAAACCAAATGGTCAGGGACGAATCTAGGCTTTCCTTCGGCCGGGGCAAGAATTGTGATTTGCCGCCCCCCACCCTACTAACCCACCCTTATTTTTTTCATCAGTCCAATCAACTGAACAGTAATAAACGTATCTTGCATGAATAACAGTGTAATAGTTTATTAGATATACGTAAAACCTGTACTTATTAGTTACCATTAGCAGTGTTTTATGTGTGTGTTCTAATTATAAATACTGTATTTATAACATTATACGGTGTTCAAGAGGAATAAAAATACAAAAATACAAAACTAGTAAAAGTCAAAATTTTGGCTGATATTGTATTTTTTCTACACTTATTTACATTTTGTTCCCATGTAAAAACATTCGGCACCACAAACGCCCCATCTAACCCGGCGCCCGTGGCAGTCTGCCACCCCTCCCCCTCCATCCAATCCTTTGGATCCTCCTCTGCAAATGGTGCAAAAATATTTACATCATAAAATCTTGGCTGTATTATTATGTGACTAATAACGTACCTCAGTCCTTGTAAACCAAATGCATTTTTTTCTTGCAGTGTGCATTACGAACGTGATTCAGCTTCCTACACACTTCCCCAACAAATGTTAAAGTCATGTTGCCGTCTAAGTCTGGTTGCCTGTCACTTCGCTCCTCTGGTAAATGATGAAGCACTTAATTCGGCTGGCCTCGTGACTGGCATGTTTGAAAACACTGAACAGCCACGAGACGTGATCTTGAACTTTGCTTCATCAACGCTTCTTGTGGGGCAGTTTTTATGTTTAGTCATGTACTAACTATTGCCCACGACTTTGTATGCGTGGTTTACAGTTTAATGCCTCTTTGAGTCGTGCAAAGGTACAGTCTAACTTCTGCCAATGACCTTTAGCAATTCGTAAAAATTTGTGTATATATATATATATATATATATATATATATATATATATATATATATATATATATATATTTGCAATATCTTTTGAAGAACAACTGTTTCTAAAAAAATTTTAAAAATATATTAAATATAAATTTTTATAAAAATTTTACGAACTTCAAATTTAATATGTTTGATAATTTTACTACAGTTAATATAAAATTCATAAATTTCTGTTCAACTATTTTTTAAAAATTTTAAATAATTTTAATTGCAAAGTTTTTTACTGTAAATGATGCAAAATATATTAAGGGTTATTAGTAGAGATGATGTATGGTTAGAGACACTGGTAAATCGCAGGAAAAGTTGATTGTTTGCTAGGCTCCAACATGCTATATATATCACTGAAGGTTTTGCACCTATATTGGCTATCGTTTATACGAAGCACTGTGTCCCTCTTCAACAGACCGAATAAGAACTGTGCAGTTTAAACACAGAACGTGTGTGATTTGCCAGAAAACTGTTCACACGTGTCACGATTGAGATATTACAAATTATTGGAGACTATGCAAAATATTTTCGCGATTTTTCAGTGTCTCTATGTATGGTACATTGCGGGAAAACTTGACTGTTTGCTGGCTTTTAACGCACGTTCAGCTTACCAGAAGATTACTGGCTATCGCTTGTACGTAAAGCTGTTGCCGTATTTGACTGAGCCAATAAGAATCCCGATATTGTGCTATTTGATGCCTGTTATTGGTATACAGGCGGTTACGTTGTGTCAGACGTATTACACGCAATCATACATGTAGCAAGAAACTACCGTGTTTTCATGGGTATGTTGGCACAAAATATTTTCGCGATATACCAACAGCTCTAGCCATTACAGAACATTTTAAAAACTAAAAAAATAATTAGTTTTTGTGTTTTTTTTTTTTTTTTTTTTTTTTTTTATTTTTCCCACATTTTTGGGTATCCCGTTTTGCTCTTCCCCCACCCAATATGTACAGATTTTTTGTTCGGAACCTTAGCGGGCGCAAGCATAACGACTCGTTAAAGTTTCATCGCCATTGGACGAATTATATGGGAATGCAAATGTTGCAAACAGACAGACTGATCGGAATTCATTTTATATGTATTGATAGTTGAATTCATTGATCTCGAAGTAAATTGAAACATTGTCGAACGACACTCTGAATAATCAACGCTATCATTTCAAATATTATGTTAAATGTGATGTAAAATTTCGTTATGTTCATTAAAAATTTTCGATGAACTTGGAGCTACACAATACTTAACGTACATTTACAAAGCACTTAATCACGACGTCACGTATAACAGGAGAGCACTATTCACATAGTACTAAACAATTTTAAAAGTTCTTGCCATAAAATATCCGTGTTAGTAACGAACTACTCAAAAGATGGTGAAGTTAGTACAACTGCTTCAGGGTTAGTTATTGTCTAACAGAAAATAATTCTGGCTACAGTGCCGTTAGCATCCTATTATACAGAACTTTCATTATTAAGAGAAACCATGTTGCCAGCTTGACGAGTTTCTTATAAACGATTTATGATCTGATGTGTAACTTCGCAACTTCAGTTCCAGCCCATAATAAGGTAATACGTAACACTGGTAAAAATATTTATTCATATAGATAGAGACCTGATTTTTGTAATCCCATTTTTTAATTCCTATCTTGACTTTAAAATTCCTGCTGAAAATTGACTGAACATTTTCAGATGAAATTTATTTATTTATCTATTGCCTCCAAAAGAACTCAAATCTATCAGGAATAAACGTTGCGATGTTTTGTGTCATAAGTGTAAATGCGATTTAATAGATAAACGAGTATGAAACGAATTTGGTGTTAAACAATGTTATTGATATTCTGGGGAAAGAAATAATCATATTAATCTCTTAATTCAGGCGGTTTCTTTGTGGCTAGCTTGTTAATAACACATTTACGATCGTTGACTTTCAACAATTCGTTTTATAAGTTCTTTCGTCGTCAGATTCCATGCTACTGAACAATATAAGTTTAGCAAAACAAAATTATAGCGTCTTTGATTTTATGAAACCTGCTATGTGACAAATGATAAATGGTATATTAAAGTTATTTTCTCTGTACCTGTGCTTGTACTACAGTTTACACAGATGGATAGAAATTATGCTTTTATGACATTTTACTGTAGTTACTAACAAATACCACAACACTGTTAGTGTCTATATGTTTTTTGTCTCTCCCGAAAAAAAAAATGTATTTCAACACACAAGAGAGTTCATAAAATCAGTGACGAAGACAACCCGCATACAAGAGAATGTTCCATACACAGATTTTTTTTTGTGAGAAACGTTCGCTGGCATTTTACCTCAGCGTGTTAAGTACAGTAAGTTCATTGGCGAGACAAATTATTTTTTAAACTTTATATACACACGCACACACAATTATTAAATATACATCCTGTTCAGACGTTCGCCCGAAATATTCTGATGATTTGCGAATTCTTCTGCAAAACTGTAACAATTTTGTATTGTGATTATTTTGTATTTTAACTTGTGTGGCCAGTTTCACCAACATGTCCTAAATTATATCTTCTCAGCTAGGCAGTGCCAAGGTTAGCATAATTTAAAACAGTCTCCTGAGTGAATGGGTGTTTTACCATTGCAAACACGGCTTTTTAAGGCTTCACTTTGCTTGGCAACGCTATAATTTTGACGAAGAAATATTTTCGTAAGTTGGTATATCAAATGTGTTGTCAAGTTTGGTAGCCATACAATCAAATTATTAAAAGAAAATAACACTAAACTGAAAAAAAGTATCTTTCACAAATATTGTGAACTGACGTCGTTCACTATATCATAAAGTTTAATGATTTTGTACATAATATTGGCGAAGTTATATTGATCAGATGAAAAATAACGGAAGATTATATGCCAATACGTATAGCTCACTTCGCACTCGTAAATTTTATAAGCCATACCGATTAATATAATGCACATAGGACCTCACTGATACTGTACAAAAAATTTTGATGTGTGTTTATGTATATATTTCAAACTTCGTTAGTTCTTTCTACAGACTTGTGCCAACGGATAATAATGATATTAAATAACTACTATGAGCATCCCAATACATCGTAGCGAATAATAAGAGTACATTCAGTATACAATATATATATATATATATATATATATATATATATATATATATATATATATATATATATATATATATATATATAGAGAGAGAGAGAGAGAGAGAGAGAGGGATAAAATTAGATCCAAAGTTCACCTGCATTCCTGCATATGCCAACCACCACACTCTCTCATTTTAAAAAAAGGTGATTTCTAAAACATGTTAAAACTGCTTAGTGTCTTACCTGAAGATTATAAAATGTTATTTAATATAAATTAATTGTTATTTATCAAAAATATTAGCGAATTTTTAATGACACATAAAAGAATATCTGAACCACTGTAAATCCTTAGAAACCTAGTAACTAATGATCTTTATTTTACTACCACTAAGACCTAGGCTACATATATTCTGAATAAGATAACCAAGTAATAGTAATTCTCATTTTGCAACAAATAATGCCTAAATTACATTCATTAACTAACTTAAATAGTTAATGTACACTAACTAAATTAACTATTTTTTATAATTGTTAACCGTAGCATTTTACTAAAAGACTGCGATATTATCAAATAGATCTAGAAGTGTAATTTTATATGCATTGTCTGTATTTATAACAACTGTAGATGTATAATTTAAAAATTGACGCAGGCCTACTCCATATCTCGGCCACTATGGCACATTGTAAGAGATCAACGGAGTATAAATTGATAAATAAATACAGTATATAAAATTACTGTATATTTTTTAAGAACAATTCATAGGTACGTTATTTCTTAACTCCACAGCAGCTTGATTTTCCTTGCTCTATATAGTATATTTATAGGTTAATAGTTAGAGCTGATGGTTTTTGGAAAAAAAAGTTTCTGCCCCACTTTGTTTCATTGCTTTACGTGTACATCTGCAGCTCTGTTTCGTGGTCAATGATTGGATGTTTTAAACATCATATGTCTTGAGGTTCTAC
This sequence comes from Medauroidea extradentata, assembly GCA_003012365.1. Taxonomy (NCBI): domain Eukaryota; kingdom Metazoa; phylum Arthropoda; class Insecta; order Phasmatodea; family Phasmatidae; genus Medauroidea; species Medauroidea extradentata. The sequence goes on from PNEQ01090352.1 coordinate 16,257, forward strand.
CCACAAATCACAGACGTAGTACCACGAAATAACTTTACTCTGATTGGGAAAGTTAGATGAGAGACGACTTGGCACAAAGACCAGCTGCCAATAATTGTCAAGAAGAGTTGCAGACGTGCACTTAAGGCATTGAAACCAAGTGGGGCAGAAATCTTTTCACCAAAAAATCATCTGCCCTATTTATGATACACTTAAGTAGTTAGGCATCCAATTTGGGACACCTGGCTCAGACGAAGCTAAGGACATTTGAGCTGTGTTTAAATGTTGGTGAAACGTTGTAACGTGTTAGGCAAGCCCACACTCACATTTAAGAAATATTTAAATTTCAGGACGTCTTAGTGAAACCGGCCAGTAGTATAGCTCAACACGTAAAGAATTATCCACCCTTGAAATTCGTGTTTTTTATTCGTATTTTCGCTAAATATCGAAAGCTTGTTTTAAAAAGACACATTGTTTAGAAACCGATTGTTAAAATTAAATAACTGTAGTTATCAATTTCAGTATCTGTAACATATTTACAGATATTTCTTTATAAGCACAGTGTCATCCGCAGTATTAACCAACGCTGCAGATGACTAAGCAGTTGGCAAGAGTGCAGGCGGCAATGCAACCCCGTGTGCTGTCCCTGAAGGAGTGTCCAGCAGATGTTCAGCTCCAGTTGTGTCTATAGTTCAAGGTGATGGCGTGGTCACGGCGATGTAAGTAGCCAGTCACGACTGCTACCATAGCTCCGTGCAGCCAGTAAGAACTCTTGCCCGGGGCCACAACATGCTGGATAGCTGCGGGCCAGACATATCCGCCTGCTACCTACTACCAGTCACGTCTACTTGAGTCCTCTGGCAACGTACTGTCCTGAGTGAATGCCACTATAGGCAGTTCACTTTAAAGTAACCACTGACCCACACTCAAAATAACCAAAAAATGTACTTATTTATTGGCGCTATAGAAGAAATGTCTTGAGAGTTGTGGAATGTTTTCACTAGATTTTCGTTACACTGAAGTTTTCGTATTTAAATAGTAAAGATGGAGGCATAATGGCTGACATAAAATTGTAAGCAGTAGTTTATTCTGAACAGCCTGTATTTATGGATGTAACACGTAATTTTCACCAGCCTTGTGTCTTGAATCCAGAAAATTGAAATTTAATTCACACACACCGAAGATGAAGTTTAAAACATCCAATCATTGACCACGAAACAGAGCTGCAGATGTACACGTAAAGCAATGAAACAAAGTGGGGCAGAAACCTTTTTTCCAAAAACCATCATCTCTAACTATTAATCTATACATTTACTATATAGAGCTAGGAAAGTCAAGCTGCTGTGGAGTTAAGAAATACTGTACCTATGAATTGTTCTTAAACAATATATAGTCATTTTATATACTGTATTTATTTATCAATTTACACTCCGTTGATCTCTTACAACATGCCATAGTGGCCGAGATATGGAGTAGGGAAGACCGAAGCTAGTTGTTACACGGGGCATGTTGTTACATCGTCGTCACAGACCTACTTTTGCGATATCTGTTCCGTTTTATAATTCAAAGAATATTCGAAAATACGTTGATAGGGACCCCTGGCTTCAACTGCCCGCACTCTTGTCCTTGTCATACATAACATTGGCCGCTGGTTGTAAGCACATTAACCATAGACAAAAAGGTTTCATTAACTTTCTCCTACGTTTTTAAACCGACACCAGAGCACAGAATAAATAAGTTTATTAATTCTGTGACCAGGCATTGTTGTTTAACCTCGGAATAAGTTCTTGCTAAAAGACTAAAAACTAGCATAGCGTCACCCTAATTGCAAACCTCGTAACTCCATTTTTTGTTTATTGCCATTTTGTCTCTTTAAATCATCATAACTGTATGGTATGTCCAAAATTTTGTGAAAGAGTAAATATAAAGAGTTCTTTTATTATAATATTATGAAAAAAATAATGTTTTACTTCACCACAGAAAAAAATAACAGATTTTTCGTGCATTCATAGAAAATTGGGTTAGGATGTTTTACAATTGGGGTGACGATAGATCACTGTAAGAAAGAGATAATTAAATTGTTTAACTAGAGCGTTTGACTCCGATGACACGTGTTCCATTTCCAATATGGCCGTCCTGAGGTTAGTTTAAGTTGTTTTCCGAAATAATTCGTGAAGAATGCTGGAATGATTATTTAATATAGGCCACTCACTACTGCTTCGCCTACCTTAGCCGATTATACATATTTGTCGTTGATTCTCTTTGTTTTTGGGACCTCCCAGTTGACGAGACGTTACGTTCTACACCGTACAATTTTTGTACAGGTAATAGAAAGTATTTATTTTACCACGTTTATATTAACTTGTTTTCTTGTCTGTTTGGTACAAATACTTCAATCGATTTTTAAGTAACTGCCCGATGAGCTAGGGATTTGAAACTTTACTTACACCTCAGAACTCGATGAAAATGCTATATTAACCCGCTTTCTTGTCTGTATGTTTGTTTGGTACAAATTTTGCAATCGATTGTTTAAACTTTTCACTCCATTTTAAAAGCACTTATTTTAAGTGTTTATCCAAACAATTATCATTAATTATTTGGTTTTTTACCAATCAAATCGTTTAATTTAACTAATTTTTTTAAAATGCGTAAAGTTTCCTTGTAGATGTACTGGCTTAAAAGGTTATAAGGATTTTGTTTGTATGAAAAATTAAGAAATACTGTAATTGTGGATGACCAAAATCACGATTTGCCGGGAACATTGGGTTATACAGTTATCATAGTCGCTGGGTTAAGATGTCCAGAGGTCTAGTGTGCGTATAGCAAATGCAAGGGTTCTGGTTCGAATCCTGGTATATTTTTATGTATTCTTCTTAAACTTTGAATCGGAAAATTCTTTTTGTAGTTAATGAACGAATAAATTCATCTTCAGAAGCACCATAACACAAAGAATTTACATCACCACTTAACAACCAAGAAAACACATAAAAAAATGTAAGAAGTAATGAAAATTGGATTTTTTGAATTTCGTACAGTCAGTTAAGATGTTGGTTATTGTGTGAAGAGTTATGTATCAAAATTAATGAAAGGGCAAAATTACATATCATTTGGAGTATAATTCATACTCAAATGAAAGCATCGTGCCTGAATAACAGTTTTAAAAAAAAGGAGTACATAATATATTTAATTTCTACGTTATCTTCTACGGTTGAAGAAAATCAAACTAGCCTTAAAGTGAAATGCCGTCATCCTATTTTAGAAGCGGATCACATTAAGCATTTCGCCGAAGGACCATGAACATAAGGAAAAAAAATGCTATTTGTCTGGAAAGAACAAACCGGAACTTCTTCGCATCGTAAATTATGACGGCCACTTACGAAGAAATAAGAACTAAGCACAGAGATGAGCGAGCGAGGTCGACCAGTGGACCCAGGTAGATGCCAAGGCGACCAGAGATGACGTCGAAACTAAGTCTTGTGTACTTCTCAACATAGACAAGAGGCTGGTGTCTTCTCCCCACGACTCTTTTTTATGGACGTTCAATTGCGTTTAATACCAACATGTTATACTCCTACGAAATGTTATTAGTTTTGTACGTGGTGCTTGCTAGTGAGAACAGTTAATTCTACGAAACAATTTTAGATAGCACAATCTTCTCACAA
>PNEQ01090352.1:19997-47869 GCA_003012365.1 Medauroidea extradentata
AAAAAAAAAAAAAAAAAAAAAAAAAAAAAAAAAAAAAAAAAAAAAAAAAAAAAAAAAACAGTAAATTTTTCTTATATGTTCTAAATATTACATTGCGAGATTATAAATGTTAGGTTACGTAACCCATGACCAATTGTTTCACTGTGAACTATTTTATATTAATAATGTAATTTGTTCTCACTGCTTTCATGGCAGTGTAACATGCAAATTTTAGTTTTGACGCACCGTTATTAGAAAACAATGCGAGCTAAAACTGTTTCGTAACAGGAAAGTGTACCCACACGGCCTTAAAAACTAACACTATTTCATTATGAAATAAAATTATAATTTCGTACTATTTGAAAGTCCTTAATGCGGCCGCCTACCCCACGCTTCAAATGCGTTGCAGTGTGTTCGTAAACAGAATATTCCATGGTTGCCCATTGTGCCAACGTACGAAAAGAAAACAAACTTCAGACAAGGTCCGAACCTCATTGTTAAGACGCCATGCTAATTAAAAACCCTTTTTCTAAGCCCTCCAACATGGCTAAAAACGACCTTTTCAGACTTCCATTCTTCAAAATGTACTAACCGGATGTACTTGAAACTTAGATTGCGACCTGCACTGAACTTAGTTACAAACTTTCCACCAATAAAATTATATGGTCACCGCTGGATTTCCCATAGTAAAAACCGTTCGACGGGAAGCGTGCGTGCTAGTTCAGCGCTTGACTCGTTGAGGCGACGCGGCATTTGATGCGCGCTTCAATGTCGACCTTATGTCTCCGTCGCTTTTGAGCCTTTCACGCGCGGGTAGACGGCGCCCTTAAAGGGCGACGAGGCCTATATTTCAGAGTCTCAGGTTTTCCCAGCCAATCTGCAGAATTCAAAAAATCGCTATTGTAGACAATAGTTTTGCCAACTATCAGAACGAAACTGTTCATCAAGTAACATATTTCTGAAGAATAACCTCTGAAGACGAAATCTCGTACATTTAATTGCGGCGCTAAAGATTACGTTTAACAGATGCCCCATTCTTGGTAAATGTTTTATCATAAAGCTGGCAAATATCATTACCTCGGTTTGTTGTTTTGTAGTTTTTCTGCATTGACTATCAAGAACGTGTAACTTTCAATTGGTGTTATAGCGTTGATATATTTCTAAAACACACTCCTTAGATGATCGAATGCTCATGCCGCCAAACTTCCTGCAGAGCTTTGCAGTGATGTCCCCTTAGGAATTATACTCAAAGAACGTTACACGTGTGCGTATCCATTTTAGGTCCTCTATTTATCTCAAAATTTGATTTACAGGCTACCGAATTTTGCTTAAATAAATGTACCTGTGGGCATTTTAGGTATGGAAATCTTAGCGCTGAATATTTTCAAAGGTATAGGCATGTGCAATACACATTCGTCTTTAATATCACGTTATAAATTGATAGAGTCACCACTAAAAGTCTCATAGAGGCAAGTTGACGGCGAGAATATTGCACAGCAATGTAATGTGTCGTCCTTACGCTTCCGCGCTTCTATGCCTTGAATGCACAAAATACGTTCATCCAGATACCTCTACCCTCATGCACATCCCAGTCTGTCTCTTTCTAACCTATGTATAGACGCTACAATTTTGCATTACACTGTCACACAAGTACGAATATACACCTCCATAGCTGTATATATTAATACACTATTTCACTGTTAATAAGCATGCGCATCACAAGTGACATTTTCCATTTCCACTTGAAGACGTGAAAATTTGTATTTAATTCAGCATAGTTGTAATTTTCAGTAACTGACAATTGAAACGCAAGTGGATGAAGGTGTTGTGTCGAATTAAAAAATAATCCAGTTAATTCCATGAACTATTCAGAATTCATAGAAAAGCAACATGTACCTATAGCAGTGGATGAAGGGCTTACGTTACATTATTCGGTACAGAAGAAACAAACTTTAATGTCACTTTACTCAGGACATTGATTTTGTAACATAACACCTTCATACACTTACGTCTTCAATTATTTAGACGTGCAAGGCCTACAATAGGTGTATAGTCTTACCGTGCGTGATGTACCCTGAGTGTTGGCTACTCTCAGGAAAATAAACGTTTTTAAGCTCTGATTACTTTTTTGTAACTTCCAACTAATTGGCAAATATCTACCATTGGCAAATATGAAAACAGCTATGTTTGTAATAAACATGGTATTTCATCGTGCCACCACTCTCAGTCGAGTAGATGATGTTATTACGAACGTCTATCCCTTTCTTCAATGCTAGAGTATATGTCGCGTCTTGTATTGTTTCGTGATTTGTATTTGACTGAAGTGTGGTTGAAACACGTTTTTGTGTCACAAATGTATTGCAATTTTTCTCGATTTTTTCTCTACGATAATAAACCAGACTGTAGACGAGACCGTAATAAGATTATAACGTTTCACAGATTCGAAACACAATCACGAAGACATCCATATTCACTAAACTCTGTAAATATAGCGCGAATTACCAGCTACTCAATGGGAGGTGGGCGGGTGCGAAATACTTACAAAATAACACTGCTATGTGATTTTATCATCACTTTTATTGTAAGTGTAATCATCTACGTATTTTTCCCACAAACAAATCAATGAAATTCCGAAATGAAAATCAAAAGGAGGGTGCGAAGTACACATTCTGTCAAGTTGGCACGGCCCTATTCACAAATATGCCGAATAATAATTTGAATCCAGACTATGTATATTGTTGCAAGCCCAGCTACTGTGCGAGTAGCGTAAGTTGATACAGCGGGTGACAGGAGCTAAGGACGTCTGTACACGTTATGTGGCTCGTATTTCCCTTTATGTCTCTCCACGGCAGCCAACTGCACGCCTACCTCGAGTCTCGTAAAACACTCTGATAACACGACCTAGAAAACTAGCCTCTCGTAACTCCGGGACAGAGAGTTGCCACGAGATACCTGGACTTTTGATTAAGGGTATAAAAAGAAGATGCACCAAAGATTTTTGGTCCTCAGGCAACTTCTATGCGAGTGATAGAGTCGTGGTGATAGTGATAGGTTGTGAGTGGCAGTCAAGAGATTCGGTGGTTTTGTCTGCTGCGAAGAATAGTGTCGACGATGGCGTTCTCGGACTTCAAGAGGACCTTCTGGGTGCTTCGAATTAGGACATCGGGTCCACCGTTTGTCAGTGATTACACAGATATTTAACAAACAGAAAGCTTGAGTAGAGGACTGGAACTTAAGTGTTTTGAATATGTAACTATTATGTATTAAGTCATTATTGGTTTTGTTTGTCATTAAATTGTACGGGCTGGTGAACTTAACAGAAGCATTTCTCTAGTAGTGATCGTTAATAACCTTTACGCAATTTGGCGCACATAGCTGTAAATAAAATAGGTATTGCTATTCTTATTATCTTTTATTTAATCAGAGACCTCAATCCCTCTGCGTACCTTGTCCTGCACTATAATAAAGTATACTACAATGATCATTGCTACCGTGTTTGTATCAACTGACTTACAGCGACATGTCTGACAATGCATGTGTATATTCTAATGCCACTCCACGTGTATACGTGGTGTCTGTTTACGAATATCGTTCCAGAAGCGTTACATGCCATACGACCGACCTTCATTTTTCATTCATTTTTATTATGTCTCTATATTAGAGTCAAAATTACTCAAATGAGTCTTTTAAGATTCAATATTAGCAGTTTAATTTAGTACAGAGCAATTTCAGAGTTGTCTTTAATTACACATATTCTAGTGTAACCTCTTGTGTATAGAGGTGACGTGGCAATTGATGTGCACACCAGTGACACCCTTAACTTCTTTTTTCTTTCTTAGCTCACATTTCTCGTCGACTTTGTGCACTCAAAGGAACTGTCATGCAGTCTTTTCGGCAGTGACGCACTGCTGTAAGACGTGTCGTAAAACGGGGTGAATAGGATCACCGTGGGATGAATAGGATCAAAATTTGAAACAAATTTCTCGCCAACAAAATTTATTTTTCAAAGTTACGTTCCAATCAAACAATCTGCCAACAGCATTAATTTGCTATCAAGAGAAAAAGTTTCTAAAGCAAATATTGCACTGATAATTTCGTTCTGAAACTTTTGATCCTATTCATCCCAGCTATCCTAGTCACCCCGTTTTACGGTAGTCCTAATTATACAGTTTTTTTCTGCGTCATTTTCATTTATTTGAAAGTCGACTGCCTCAGCGGGGAACACCATAAAGCTGTAAGACAAGAGTGATACTGCACTGCGGTGATTCGCCATTGTCTTCTGCAGATACATGGGTGGCTCCAGATGGGAGGCCGGGAGCCCGCCCCCCTGATCTTTTATGTATTAATTGTCCTTAAAATATTACAAATTTTTAAAGTGGAATATTCAATTTATTTTAGGAAACGCTTTAAATTACATCATTTTGCACCTTAAAAACTAAATATTTCCGGAGTAGAGTCCTCAGACCCCTCTTCTTTGACTCGGGGTGTAGGCGTACCGCAGTAGTAATTTTGGTTGGACCAACGGAGGCCCAACGTTTGCCTCGAGGTTGGGCCAAAATTGGAAAAATTACGTTGGCCTGACACAAAAATTACACTCGGGCCTACGTTAGCCCAACATTGTTTTTTTTTTTTTTTTTTTGTGGGATGCCAACCCGAAAATAACATTTGTCCAGCAATGGCCAAACACTGACATTGTAAGTTGGACCAATGTCAAAATGTCACATAAAGCTACGTTGGCCGGACGTTAGTTTTTGGTTTGATACTAACTTATTTCCTACAATTTAACAACACTATAGGATGAGAATTTAAATGCTGGCATTACGTCAAATACATGCATATTGCCAACATTTGAATTACATTGGCGAAACGTTGGATGAACAAAATGCTGAAAAACATTCCTCTAAAGAAGGAGGTTTAAGCCAAATATATGTAATTATCTTTAATTTTTAGAGTTCTCGTGTACACCACAAAATACATAAAGTTTGTAAAAAAAGTCCACCCCAAGTGCACTGGTTTTTATCTCACGACCCTTAAGATGTACAGATGACTCTTACGTTACAACCAATTAACTGACCCGTTACTCTACGATGTCAACTTGAGAAAAACCCAGTTTACATTGCTACCTTAGTTAAGCAATCGGCCGGAATGCTTACTTGAACTCCACATTTTATAAGTTATTTGTGAAACTATCCATTTGGTTGTATTTTGGATGTCTTATATTTCTACACTTAACACATTGCATCCAGTGAAATATATTTGTAGTTTTTTTCAGTATATTTGCCACTTAAATTTATTTTTCATTAAGATATTTTGTATGCTCTCAGTGCTGTGTCAAACACATCCTAGTTACTCCTAAATAGAAGAAATATTCTCTCTGAATTACGAGCAAACTAACACATAAGTCTACCCGAGTAGCATACTTTATGGGTTCTTAAATTGGCTCAATTTGGTTTAAGTGATGGAAAATATAATTTGTTTTTTCCAAATTATCCATCAAATATTCTTATTTTTATCGAATTTATGGCAAGATGCGTGCCAATTCTATAAACATCCTACGTTATGCCAACAGTTTGTTTTTACATTTAACCCACCAAAAACCAACCGAATAAAAAATTAGATACATAGTGTTTGTTCCCAAAACAATCAAGCAAAGATCGAAAAATACGTTTCTTTACAGAAAAAAGATATTGTTAACAAAATTATTGTTTCACAACATTCGGCCAAAACAGAAGATCGCACTCAAACCCTACCATGTATAACAACTAACTTGTTGCAAACACTGAAGTAAAAAAAATTCAAGGTTCAAAACATTGCTGTTTTAATATAGATCATTATAAAATAGTTATACTCTAAACAACTGGATACAAATAATTTCATTCATTCATAGCATATGTGATTAAATAATATTATTAATTTTTTAATTTTTTTTCTGATGGTATTACATTGGTGTTTTAAATTTGACCTAACATAAACTTTCATACTTAATGCCAACCGTATGTTCGTCAGCTTATCGACTTGTCAAACAACAATTTCAATTGTTCAGAATCTTTCTCTTCTAATCTTCTTTAGAATATTTCATAGCCTGAGAGACTGTCAATAACATATATATATTTTACATTTCCAACGTTGTTTTGTGTGTTAAAGAAAAAATGTTGAATTTATAACATTAATAGAACATAAAAATCTACATCAAAACCAAATGTATGTTTGCCAACTTGTTGCCACGTTCAAACAACCATTTAAAATTCTAAAAAACTAATTAATAATTTTATTTACAGTGTTGATAAATTCCACAAAAATGTCCATTGTTACAATTTAGGCTGGCTTACAATGTTGGGTCAACAATGTAATCGTGTAAGTGTGTTCCAACACAACATAATAAACAAAAGTTCCAAATGATTTCCAACCGTAGGCCCAACGTATGTTGCTACTGGGAATAATTGCCAGTAACAAACGGTTGTCCTTCCAACAATTTTCTTTACTCTATTAATAAGTTGCTAACAATCGACGGTTGTCTTACCAACATTTACCCGTCATTCTACCAATGAATGAAAAATTACCATTAAACGTTATAACAAATTTCTTTGAATTAAGAGGTAATGGTTGTGTGTTCTATGAAACGTGTAAATATCATTTTTTAAATGAATTTAGTTGGAATTCAGTTGAAAAATAGCGTTGGCCTAACATACTCACATCTGTTAATAACCAACCGTTCTCTTTCTCACATTTGTCCAACACTACACCAACGAATAAAATTACCATTAACTGTATTTTAACAGTTTTCTCTTTTTTTTAATATTGCATTACCTTAATATTATTAAATATTCTGGTGTTATTTTCATAAAATTACTTAAGCTGGATATTGGTTGTAAAACTACGTAGGGTCAACATGTTTATTTTTGGTAATAACAAACGGTGTCATACCAACATTTAACCATCATTCTAACAACGAACGAAAAATTACTGTGATCCTCATTTTAACCACTTTCTTTTAATTGAGAGGTGAAGGAATGTGTTCTATTAAACGCGTAATTCCTATTTTTAAAAATTAATTTAGATAGAATACAGCGGAAAAATAACTTTGGCCCACCATACACACTTATGTTAAAAGCTAACCGTTCTATTTTTATCACATTTATCCAACATTCCTCCAACGACTAAAAAAATATCATTTACTGTATTTCAACAATTTCCAATTAGTAAGTATTGTATTATATTAATGTTATTGACTGTTTTGGCATTTATTTCTTAAAATTTGTTAGGTTGGATATTTGTTGTAAAATATCGTTGGCCTAACATGTTCGTATACTCTAACAACCAACGGTATATTTCCAACACTTTCCCATCATTCTACCAACGAATAACGAATTTCCATAAACAATGTTTTCAGCTTTTTTAGTAAATGTGTTATTTTATGTCTCTTATGACACATTTCATCATTATTCTAATAAAATGCATTAAGTTGGTTTTCAGTTGGAAAATAATGTTGGGCCAACTTTATTTTTATAGGAGTATTCCTACACAATATATTTTCATCATTGCCAACCGAAAGTTACCCGTTGGTTAAATATATGGTTTCCATCACAACATATTGCCAATCTTTTCAACCAATTCCCCACCGTCGGCCCAACGTGTGTTGCTACTGGGGTGCCTACCTTTTAAGGAATTCCCCCCCCCCCTTTTACACTGGAGCTGGATCCACCTTTGTGCCGGTATAAGTGTGAGAGGATGAACACAACACCCAGTACTCAACCCAGCTGGGATTCAAACCCGGGATCCTTGACCCACCTGCCCGGAGTTCTGATGACCGGGCCAAGCGGTCATACACACGTTCTACAATATAAAAGTGAAATATAATTTACAATGTGTGCTACATATAGTCTGATGAAAGTAACGAAGTTAATACCTGTATGAAAACTATACCCTAAACTGACTGCATTATACGTGTCTGCAATAGGACATCCAAAAATGGTGCTGGCAAAACATTTGTATATAAGTAACCCAACGACAAAAAAGTTTGCACACTTTAAGAGTAGTTAAGAGTATTTGGTCACTAAGAATTTATGTGCACGTGAGTAGGAAAACAATTGTTTTTTGTGTGATCAGTTAAAACTCACGATCACAGGTTATTTGCCCGCGTTATCTACACAACTTGTAAAACCAACGCAATATGGCTTGGTCAGGTGTGGTCAGTGAACTCCACGTGTCCCGCTCAGGAAGTGGAAATCCCATCAACTTGACGTCAATGCTAAGGGAATGTTTGTAACAACAGAAACGCCTCGTCACCGTCCACACAACAGATGTTCTTATATGTGAACAAACACTGTATACTTGCAAACTGTTTCCTGGCGAATGAACAAACAAATTCATAGTTCTTTATGAAGACAGTCTCCCTCAAGGTCACATTATGAAAGAAAATTACAAGTCACCGTTTTAACACAACAAGGGGCGACTGGGAGGTTGTAAGTCTACTCCACATACAGAAAACATGGATGATACTGTCGGTGATTAATTGGAAGGGGTTTTTCGTAGCACTCCTACGTTCTACGTTCATTATTTCATCGCCAGTCTGTTTCACGCACCGTCTTTAAATCATTCATTCTTCATTCTCTAATTAAAAATTCACGGCACCATTATTTGTATTGTATTAGTACATTTGTTCTTTTTGGGCTATTATTTTCATGCGTAGTTTTTGTTAGCTAAGTGTTATATGTGTGTGTGAGTGTTATTTTGTCATTTATATAAAAAAAGTTAAACGAAAACAATGTAAATTTGCATGTAAAGATAAATAGTGAACTGATTGTGGTGCTACGCTGAACAAGTTCTTTAAAGTTATAGTGCTTTAAAAATATTAAAATCATGACTAAAATCTCATATTTTTAACCACGCTTCACAATTTTCTCTGTTTGACATTTTTAAGTTTTTTATTGTTATTATTTGTATTAGTACACTCGGACGCACATCCGCTTTAACCTGTCATATTATAAGCACTCATTTCTAAAATACTTAATCCAGGTAAAGAAGAAAAAAAAAACAAGTGATTTCAATCTGCGAACAAACGCACTTTTTAGCTCAAAGATTACGATGCGTAGGGAAATGATAAACTGTACACGGAGGCCTCAGTATTCAAATACGACAGCTATCCTGTAATTGGTGTTCCATTAAGAATCATGAGTGGAACTTAGTTTTCAACTTAAACCATTTTTAAGAAAAAACCATTGTGAATTTATTTAGTGTGAGAGGTTTAAGGGTGAGTAACGTACATTTTCATTTCAATTTGATTCTATCTCGCTGTTCAGGAAGTTAACAAAATTACATTTATTCTCTGTTGTTGTTTGAAGATATCACATTAATCAATATCCAAAATATTGGTGCCGATTCGCATCCACATTTTTAAGTTTCCGGATAACCGGACAATGTTCTGAATGCCGGTGTTGACACTAATTCAGTCCTAACAGCCGCGCATATTTCCTGGAGTTGTGATTTATTCATAAATCTAACCTTGACATCCAATGGTGCTGCAGTAGTAACGTCACCCTGTACGGGGGTTGAATGACCATAAGCAGAAAAGCTTTTTTCTCTCAACTACAAACGTAACTTACTCTGTGATAGAGAAAGCGACAATAATTCTACCACTCCTCATCTCATATTTAATATTTTCCAATTCTTAAATGTTCTTCAGTCCTTCTGAAACTCTTAGTGCTAAAGGTAGGACGGCTATGAGGGAACTTATTGTACTCACAGAAAACACAGCATCGCCTCAGCGTGCAAAAGAAAAAAACTTAACTGTATTATATTTCTGTTACTAATTTACCTTCGCAAAAATATCAGCTGTGAAAAAATTGTATTTTTGACATGACAACACTGATAAATTGTTTCTAAAGTAAAATATACCACCTCCAAAAAAGTAAATTGAAAATGCTATATTGGTAGTTTTCTCCATCGTATAATGAAATTTACGGTCTGGTATACGTACCACTTGGGCATGACAATTTCTTGACTGTCATTCGTCTGTAGGCGGAATCCAGAAATTGTGAACCATATACGATGACAAGTATATGACTGATTGAAATACTTCGTATCATTTTACTGTTCAGGGAGACGTTGCCCTTAACCCAAAAATTGTGTTTGTTGTTAGAAAGGATGAACATAAAAATATATTTTGTGTAACTGATAAACCTTAGTTCTCCTTCCTTTCAATGCCGTTTATTTGACTTATCATAAATAAAAAATTGTTTTCAATACTACGAAAACTTCAGAAAATAATACTTAAATGTCTGTACAACATTAGGGAGAATTATTTAAAACTACTGATATTTTGTCTGACATTCTTAGAGTGTGTGTAATCGTCCTTGACTATTTAAAAAATTTTCATAGGTTATCCGTGTCAGAATATGTTGATATTCTTCCTTTAAATGTTAACATAAATATATCGTGTTACGCTGCTACAAAGTAGCTCCTAAGCCTAGAAAAGAACGAAACATAGACCACCGACAGCACATTTCAGTTTGACGGTTTGCCTAGGCATTGCAACCTAGGGGCAAGATCTCGCCAAATGCATTCATCTTCACGAAAGCAAAGTAAAATGTAACGGTTTTTGACTAAAATTAATTTACAACCCCTGGTAATATTAATATTGTTATCATAAATTTCTTGTAAAAATATTTTGATAAGTTAAACCAGTTTGAATGTGCTGTATATAGGAAATGGTTGAGACGCCATGTCAGTGTATGGTACATATTACTAAACGTATAAATAACGCGTGTACTGTTATTTATGAAGCTTATGTACCTAATGCGATTTTCTGTAATTGAGGCCCGCAGACACTGGAGTGATAAGGGTTAGACTGCCACGCTCGACGAGACCCACATAGCCCGTAATAGCGGTGCGCTTAACATGCGTGTAGTGGTTTCACAGGAGTCCTTTTTTTATGAGCCTTGAAGTGGCAACCCAAAAGTTTTATTTATGTACAGTTGTAGAGGCCAGCGGATGTTTTTATTTTAGTACTTTACGAAACTGCGTGGTATTACTTGGGGTTACAACAGTCTAAAAAATGCCGTTTCTTGCTATTTTGAGCGACATCAAAATCGTGTTCCTGACAAGGGGGTTGAGATTTTTAAGTAATGTAATCATACTTATTTGACAATATGTCGTAATATATCTTAACATCATAATAAATCACACTGTGAGCTTCACAAAATGTGGAAGGTTCTGAACAGCGAGGTCACTATGTCACCATCAGAGAGAAGGCCGTAAGTGACCAATATATAAAATATAACAACACAATCAATATTTTTAACATATATCTGTTACTGATTTTTGAAACCTCGGTATCACGGGGTAATGTGGGTTTACTCTAAAAGTAATGGGAAAATGTTTAGCGGTGTTACATAAAATACAACCGTGACACATTACAATGCTCTTTATGCGACAGGTACGTAGGCCCTTCAACGCCTCGGTCCATATGAATGATCATCGACTATTATTATTTTTTTATTATTATCCTAAAGAAAAGCAGATGACGTAATATCGTCGGAGAGGTTTGGTGTAAACAGTTTTTACTTTTCAGACTATTTTTAAAGCAAAAACTTACGTAAATTTGGCTCATTATAGACTTAATTATTTTATTAAAAATAGTAAATAGCCAAAACTGTAAAAAATTTGCTTTGAAAATTTAGGCTTTACAGCAGAAATCAGTACAGAAAATTTACTTGACTGTTTTAATACATTTGCTTGCTTCCTTTTAGAAGTGAAAAGATAATAGTATTCGCAAAAATCACATAAACATGACTCAAGAAGCTCATAATGTTTTCGATGTTACTTCCTCATTACTGGGTGCTCAAAGAAAACGTAGCGCTGTGGAGATTTCTCGTCGGCTCTAAGCAACTATTTGGCTGGCTTTGTTCCTGAACAGTTAATGTGAGAGTACTGACGTGGCAGTGCCAGCAAATTAGCAAGCGGCGTATTACGTGTCTGCAGATGGACTGTCAGGAGCGGGTTTTCCCTGATGCTTCTCTCAAGGTGAGAGGTCAGTTAAGGACATTACCACCGCCTACTCGCTCACAATGAAGACGAGACAGTGAAGACTCACAGCAGGTGAGTGGTCGCCCTTGGACGTTTGCTCCTTATCATCATGCGTGACGCAACTGTTCCTAGCAGACAATCATTCCATCCACTTTGCCAGCTCACTTTACCAGTTGCACCACGGAGGATCACAAACCACGTCATAAGTGAGCTTATAGTCCATTTTCAATTCTGATTCAACTTGGAGGGGACTGATGAAACCAGATTGAAAAGTTACTGTAACTGGATTTGACTGAAAAATATGTAGAGTGAAATAATGAAATAAAGTCACCGAGGTAAACTGTAGCGTAGAATCCGATTTGAACAGCTAACATAGTAAAAACCCATCCGACTAAAAAAAAGCTTATTGGTCACCGCAAAATATTTTGTCATTATGAAACCTTACCAAATTTTTTTCATGCATATTTTGCTGCAACCAATCAAGTTTTACAGTGACTACAAAAAAAGTAACCACTTCAAAATATTTTGTTGAGGCACAAACTGACAGAACATTTAGTGGCCACCTCAAAACCGTTTTTTTTTTTTTTGTGTGTGTATGAACGAATACGAAACGGCCGACACATTTTCCCAGTATTTTTGGTTTTGTAGCTCGTCATAATAGTTCTGAACAAACAAAATAAGAGTTAGTTATTTTTCCACAAATAACGAAAAGGGCTACGTACATAAAATTGCCTTTACTGACGAATAATTTTAACCAAAATTATATTATTACATTTTGATGTGTTATTAGCGTCTAAAAGTCTTAAAAATCATTTTTGATCATTTCCTCGGTTTATTTATGTTTAGAAAAACTTAAATAAACTCAAATTTATATCACATTTTCCTGTTTCAAAATACCTGTTTACATAATTAAGTTGTGTCAGAACAAATGGTGCTATTTTCACCTCTCGAAAATAGGAACGTTTCTGTGCAGATATTGCTGTAATTGTACGTTATTGAATGTCCTCGTCATTCTTGACCGAAACAATGTATTTCCTTGTCCATGCAAAAATACTCTCTGTCTATAGTTAATACAATCCTAGTCTCTGCCTTCAGGGTCCAACCAATCACTCCTCAGTCTGTCTACAGGTACTTTTCTGCTCACTAACACTCACTCAGTTCACAGCAGTCCTCCTGCCGAATATTCTTAATCAAACTACAGTCGCTGAGCCCCCCTCCCTCTTCTTACCGACGTCGAAGTTGTCTTCCTAAGCTCGCAGGCCAAAGACGCCGCTCGCCACTGCGACTATTTACGTGCCCAGCCTAGCCCACCCAGAACATAATGTAACCCAACATTAACTAAATGTACGGCAACCTTAACTAAACGTAGCCCTAGTTAAAAAAAAAAACGAACCCAAACTTACCGTAAACCAATCTTAACTACGCGTCAGCCAACCTTAATGTTACGTAACCCGACCTAAAAATTCTAATTGAAACTAAATTTAACGCAACCCGCACTAAATCCACTCAGACATGACGTAACCCAACGTAAAATCCCCACTTAACGTAACATTACCTACACTTAACATAACATAAACTAAGCTTTACGTAACCCAACCTAAACAAACTAAATATATCCTAACCTTACCCAACCATCTTCTGGTGTATGTTTTGTAATGGAAAGTTGTAAACAGGTCCCGTCACTTGCATACGCATGGTTCCTGAAGACTTGAGATCTTGGTGGTACCTCTCGTTTCTAGTGGTTCGGAAAGGTTTTGATGTGAGAAACTCTACCAATAAGTGACACTAACCAACAACAACCAAGGACAAAGGAGAGCCAAGCAAGGAACGGCCATCAAGCTCTTCATCTCAAGAGCACTTTCTGAAAGGAAGGCTAACCATTAGCCCGAAAAATTTTGGCGTCATTTTCTGCACGCTCTAGGCCTGGACACTCACCTGCTTCTAAAGTAGAGTTTTGCTCACTCGTTGCTTGCGTATTCGCCTCTACGCACAAGTCTGTCCAATGACGGCTCGCCTAAACGTGACTATGTGGAGACTACTCCATAATAATAAGAAAATAAGCATACAGAACTAACAAAAGCTTAGAGACACCCATTCAATTACGTTAAAATAGTATTGGTTAAAGCAGTTTTGTGTACTTTTTCCTGAATATAATTAATCGTCGAGAGATTTATTTTTTTTCTAAATAAACTTTTCTGTTTTTTTTTTACAAACAATTAATTTGTGAATATATTTGCATAACTGAAAAACCACTATGTCTTTACAAAAGTTAAATAAAAACTACTTCATGTAGGTAAGCATTTTGTTTGTGAACTATAATACAAATAAACATAAAACAGTATGCAGGATTCACAGTGAAAAAAAAAATTAATTTTCTAGCCACAGAGTGAGTTTTAAAATGTTGAGAAAAGTGTATGAACAATATAAATGTTGTGCGTATATTTTTGTTCTATTGGCTTAGCCACCACATGTTTGCCACCTGGACTAGTTAGTTAATGTGTTTAGCAAGAGGTAGCAGAATTAATTACATTTTTTCCGAGTTTCTGAAACCCGATTTCGCCCAATTGTAATAGTGTGCGTACTGAGTGATATTTTACTGTATATTCTTGATAAAATTGCAAAAAAAAAAAATATTGTGTTTCAAATAATTATTTTTTGTACTATAAATCTTGCTTAGTTATTTTTACGTTCATGTAAATATATTCTAGTTCACAAACTAAAGACGTTAACCTAACTGAAGTTGTTTTTGTTTGATTTAATTTTGAATACCGCAAAATGTTATGACTTTTTCAGTTATTCCCATACATACACTAATTCATAGTTTGTAAATAACAAGAGAAAGAGAAAAATATAGTTTCCTAAAATGAAGCTTTCGACGATTACACTAAAATAAACACACAATGTTGCTCTGTATTGTAAATATTATCAGCTAAGACTGGCTACGTAAACACTGTTTTCACGCATATAAAATACATCGTTGAACATGAAACCAGGACCTGGAAAACGTATTTGTGTCCTAAAATTTTTTAAAGTCGTTTTAGTGCCTCTTTAAGACGCACTCGACGCCACGTCAACCATGAAATTTCGTTGCTAGCAAATGTATTTGGAAATACAGGGCTGACTTTTGTTAAATTTTCATTTGTGTACAGTTGGTATAATACGCAATAGTAAATGCAGTTTTTCCCCGTTATAAAATACCGTTTTTAGCCACAGTGTTGGATTTATAAAGAACCCATAAATCGTATTTACTAAACACAATAATTTTTATACGTTCCATTCCGAATTAAGCGGTTCACACGAATAGTAAAACGTAGTTTTAACTTATCGTAATTATTATTTCTTTACTGTATCACTGCTGTACAGTATTTATTTTATATACCTGTCAGTGGCCTTCCTGCCCAAATTGTGTTATTTAAAGTGCGTTTATACTGGCTGCACTAAAGTTGTACCATCAATAATATGTGTATTTAATTTGTGTGAACATACTGCCTACTTCTTGAGGTGGGTTATCAGTCGTCATGTGAGGTGGGTTACCAGTCGTCATGTCAGGCCTATATTATTTTTATTTATTTCTCTTTTCAATTCTAGAAGGAAAGTGTGAAATTTGCTATTTTAATGTTAATTATATTTATCTTGCGCTACAGTATATAATTTGAACTTTTAACGTATATCTACGTAGCAATCAGTCATACGGTATTTTTATATTCTTAATATGCTAGACTGATGGCGGCCTAAGTGTACGTTAAAATTTCAACTATAATACTTATAGTGAAGCGCAAATTAAAAAGAATTTATGCTTTAACCGCAAATTTTCTTACAATTTTCTCCTCTGAATTAAAAAATAATAGTAATGCAATATGGTGACTAATATGGCACCTTAAATTCATTCTGTGCTTCTTAAAATTTGTATTTTGTACATCTCTGTAACAGTGACACGTGTTATTATTGTGAAGAGGAATAGTTTAGAAAACAGTGTATAAGTTATGATTTTTTTTAAATAATAAAATTTAAAAATAGCGTTTTTTCAAGTATTTTGAAAGGCAATCGGGACAATATGAAGACGGGCAACTTAAAACATGCGTTCTGGACGCTACTATGGACAACATCGTGTAACTACGGCCGCTGTGCACGTCTTCTTTGAAAGTAATGCACAGCGTGCAGACAGAGGTACACACACAACACACACGCGTCTGTGACAAACTCCTGAAGGATATAGCTTCACCCATGTCCGGATTCCAACCACGTACTCGTATTACCATACTCGTCTTCAGTGCTGACGTCATCTGGCGGTGTTTTAAGACCAGGGCCCAGGGCGTGGTAACACCGCCCTTGGTTTGCTGGTAGTCTCCATGGTTCGAGGTCCCTATGCTCACAGGGATGTACAGTATGATTCCACAGGAGTAGCCGGCATGCATAAGGCTTATTCCTTACATAATTGAGAACAGAAACGTGATTTACATGTGTATCCCTGATTTTACTACTACGTCTAATTTATCGACGGGCCAAATTTCACACGGAATGGCACTGAAAGTAAGTACAGTTGACAAGACCGTTGAAAGTGGAGTTCGCCGAATATTTAAACTGTTCTAATAATTTTTTATTAACTTTGTACACGATATTGTTTATTTTCTTGAAGTTAATTGTTACTATGTTTATTAGTAATAAAAACATTTACCTTTCATAGTTTTTTATGATAGCATGACAAAGTCCAAATTTGAATAAAATTGAATTATTCTAGAAAGGGAAACCAACTGACTTACCAAAACGAAATTATTCACACGGACGAATAATGTCATGGACTACATT
This sequence comes from Medauroidea extradentata, assembly GCA_003012365.1. Classification (NCBI taxonomy): domain Eukaryota; kingdom Metazoa; phylum Arthropoda; class Insecta; order Phasmatodea; family Phasmatidae; genus Medauroidea; species Medauroidea extradentata. The sequence goes on from PNEQ01090352.1 coordinate 36,807, forward strand.
GAATATTTCTTCCTATTCTTAAAAAATTTCGCATATTTTTCAATTTTTTAATTTAATATTTTGTATTTCTAAAAATTACCAAAAAAAAAAAATACCGGTAATACGGTTTTAATACATTTCTTAGCTTAGCCCGTGACACTGCCCTTCTGTGTGAATTATTCTCATTTCTGTAAGCAAATTGGTTTGCCTTTAAATTATAAAAACTGTTTCATTCAAACTTGTACTTTGACATGCCATTTTACAAAAATTATAAAAACCAAATAATTATCATAGCAGTAAAAGTATTAACAATATATTTTTACAAAGCAAACCATTTCTCATACAAATTTAAAAATTATTTATACTTATAAAAATGTACGATGAACTTATTTCATGCAACTGTTGAAGCTTGAACACAATCAATTCGGCCTGATTAAACATTACTGATTTACATCTGCATCTTATTTGTGTTGTTTAAAAAGTTTGGATTTGTTCTTTAAACACTGGGAGTTATACTAATATATATCACATGTTTTGCTGAAAGTGTCAGGAATTAGACCTTTATGTTACTGTACCTGTTCTTGAATCATCATGTATTTGGAAGCAGTACCCTTTCTTTTCTCTCAACATGCACTACTTGAGTTCTACACCGTCTGTCTACATGATTTGTCTTTTCGTGACATACATAATAGCTTACATGTTATATTTTTTCACTGTGAATAATTACTTATGCTTTATAATCTCTGACTTTCATTGTAAGACAATAATTAATATCTCACTCCTTAACTCTTAGTTATGTTATGAGATAAGATTAGCAGTATCTACTCAGTGTCAGGTATCTTCTTCTGATTTAATTTTTGTATGCTCTATGGAGAATATGTTTAATACTACGTACAGCATAATGGAAATAAACGCACTGATTATGTGAAACAATCTATTTTTAAAAATTTATACTACACTTGCTAAGCCAAGTGTACTAATAAATTGTGTAACTTTTATGTAAGGTGTAATTTTATTTCTGCATGGTGTCAGAAACTCAAGAAAAGAATGCACTAAAATGAAAAAAGTTCTATAGTTGGGATGATACAAACCGACAACTATTTAAATAATTCGTTTTCATCCTGATAACTTTACCACCGTGAGCACTTGGAAAATGTAAATATTAATCACTTTGTGTATGTGTGTAAAATTTGTCTACAGATTTCCCAATATAGTGTTTGAGATAAAGTGAGATTTAAAAAAAAATGTACTTTCCGCAGAGATCAAAAGAGTGACACTGAAAGTTAAAAATGTTAGCAATCGCGCAGTAACCGAATAATGGTTACAGTTTCCTACTATGTACTGTGCTGTTCATTAATATAACTTACGAAACCCCGTAATTTACATTTAATAATACGAGCATCGTGCTCGCTTTAGAATTAGCAGTAAACTAAGAATTACATGTAGACTGAATTCCTGTGACATTGTTTATGTCTGTTTTATATTTCTGTTACATAGTCAAACTTGGATTTCACGTTGACCTGACATAACCCCATAATGTTTTTTGTGGGGGGTTATTTCAAGGACGAGTTCTAAAAAACACCTGCAGCAGATATTGTAACGCTGTGACAACGGATATCCCTAAGGTTATTGCACGCATGTCCAGAGTAACGGCAATTCATCATTTACCTCGCTCAACTATTTTCTGTGAATAATTGTTTTCTTAATGTGAAAAATTTTAGTCATAATCAGTTTATATAAAACAATGTTCGTTTTTAACATGACACTGTACAAAAACAAAAGGATATAAATAAAAGCATTTATTGGGCAAAAATGCTTTCAGTGATAATGTCTTCATGTTGAAAAGTACAAACCCGTCTAACCTTGCTGCCAGACGATGTGCAGTGTCATAGTTTTTCTAACATTAAGAGTCGTGTAACATTTATGTGCTTCCTTTGCGTACGAATAACGTTTAATAATGATTTTAGGTCGGAATTGTGGTTTCTTAAGGTTACCGCCTACTCAAACTACCGAGCAGTGTGCAAAGCTTCGGCCATTGCAAGATTACTAGAAAAGTGTTTAACGTGCATGAGGGATATCAGCTTAGGAACAGCACTCAAAGAACGTTACATGTGCAGATACCCATTACAGGTTCACCACTAACCATTGAGGCATATTTCTTAGTGGGTAAGAATGGTGAAAATGGGTTTTTGAGCGGCCCTTTTAAGGTAAAAAATTGTTGGTGCAGAATCTTATAAAAGCGACAGGCGTGTGCAGTACACTCTTATTGTTAATATTTTGTCATTTAATAACAGCGTCACCACTGAATGTCTAATAGAGGCGAGATGTCAGAGAGAAGACTGCAAGTCAGTTCACTGGCTCGTGCCTAGGGGCTAGAGTGAGGCGAGATGCGCGTACTGAGTCGTCCTTAAGCGTTTCCGCACTTCTAGGCCTCGAATGCGCAGAATACGTCCATCCAGGCGGTAATCGTAATTCGCTCACTGTGTAGAGACGAAAAATGGCAAGAAGCTAGCATTAGCACGCGAAGCAAATGTCCGCTGCAGTGAATATAAATTACAATAACACTGTATATTATTACTACCTGAGCTTTGTAAATCTTTATAAATCAGATTGTACTGTATGGTTGCCAAAAAAAGTCTGCTGGAGACAAAACTACAACAGAAGGATTGTGCGATAAGTTCAGTGATTTGTGCGCATGGGACGCACAAAATTCGAGTTATTTTCTTACAGTATGCTATACTGTCCTACATGATAAGTTCAACCTTTGAGGAACACAACTGTTGCAAAAATGTGACACTGAATGCATTACATTTAGTACTGAAAAATTATAGTTGCAAGGTTATTATAAGTACAATTATCTGTGCAATTGGTTGAAATGTTTGTTTTTCTAAGAGGGTGAACTTACCGTGCGGTAGCCTACCTATACACTGCTAGCTGTAGTACGCTCGTAAGCAATGTTTCCACTGGTCGGCAGAGGCTTTACAAATAGGACGTTTCTGGTCAGTAACTTAAAATTCCATGGTACATTGACCAATCTCCTGTAAAGCGCACGCACTTCGCATAATGGCCTGTGGCCGTAGAATACAGATTGTGCTTTAATATATATATATATATATATATATATATATATATATATATATATATATATATTGTATTGAAATTTAGGCGGAATTGTGTGGTCAAGTTTGAGTACCAATAGGAATATAAAAATTTCGTGTATTGATTTCAGAATAAACTGGAATCCTATCACATATATGAATAAAAGTTTTTTCTTAGTTTTAATGACACGCAAGCTAGTAAAATGTTTACAAGGAAACAAGCATCGATTCCATAGTTACCTTGTCTTTATGTATACATGTATGTTCACTGGAGTACGAATCAATGATGAATGAACAGGTAAGTCTGGAGTCTGCAGATTATTGTGGCATCGAAGCTAACCTACAAGGTACCATAGTTGAAATCGCGACATTGCCTAGTACCTAAGGCTGGTATTCATAGTTTGCGTGGAGTTAGCGTGGTGCAATCAGTGCGTATTTTTCTGACATCAAAACAGGATTATATTGAACGCAATTAGCGAGTCGTTTGCGTCTTGACTGCGATTGCGTGCGCTCGCAAAGTTACGATGGGTATGCGCCTATCCTATCCTCTTCGCAAATGTTAACTATTCTCGAACTGTTCGACACTTAGCAATACGGCGCATATGATCACTTTAACAATTTCGACGATAGTGCACGAGCGGCATTTTGAGGAGGGATTGATGTAACCTGCGAAACTATTTATAACGAGCATAGATCTTCAGTGGCGCAAATTAGATAAGGCGGAAAATATAATGTGCTTTGTAACAAAGACAATGTGTTATTAGAGTGTAGTAAAATATATATTTTTGTTAGAGGTGTGACTTATTGAATGCGTTATCGTTTATCATTAAAACAAAGCACAGTACGTTATTCTACACATGTATGTATTCCTGAGTTGCAAGGAATATTGTAATTACTTTCATACATTACATTTAAAATTAACTTTATGCTGTTTTAAGCAGTGCATTTTTGATTTTTCAGTAACTATACATAATTGTTTCACAATATTTTCTCTCCAAATGTCGGAAATTACATAGACGTGTTATTAAATTTCTTTACAGAATATTGCTAACCAAAATAAATACGACGCATGCCGAACACGGTAAAACACTTCCTCCATTTTGGTTTCTATTCTGGTAGCAGATGGGCTCTACCAACCAACCGCCAAAATACCAGGCGCCTATGAGAGAGTCCAGGAGTTTCGCTGCCCGCTCCAGTCCGTCGTCTACCAGGCGCTCATGAGAGACGTGGAGGTACCGCGCTGTACCACAGTAGTGGTACGTGCCGCAACTAATTGTTGACCCGTGCGATAATTATCACTTACTTACGACACGCCGCCTTCTCTGAAGCATCACGTATATTTGTTTCTTTATTAAGTACAGTTTAAACGGGGCCAATAGTTTTGAAAGCAGAGAAAAATATAATTAAATTTTTCTCGGTTAATTTTTCTCGCATATTTTTGAAATTTATGAAGGATATAATAATTAGATCATGCTTGTCAACTTTGCAAAAATTATATGTTTTACTTCACTTCATGCCGTTTGTCTTATATACGACAGTTTAAAAGAAACTTAGTTTTTTTTTGTCATGAGCTTAGAGGCGGTGAGGCAAGTGGTGAACTAGTAATAGTCGGCCTTATTACCCGCTCGCTCTTATGTCACGATCGTGGCTGTTAAAATTAACATTACACTGCATTCGTAGCAGACACCCTAATGTTATTTTACGAAAAGTAGCCAACACATCCATTTATATTTCAATTGAAAAATTTACAGATTCTCTCGTTAAAGGTAGCCGAAATTTCAACAAGTCTACGAAATCGTACATTTTTGCTGCATTTGCTATTTTTTATTGCTCATTGGCCTGTGATTAAAGAGTCTGAAACATACAATCATGTAATTAAGGTTGTGCCTTAATATCCTTGTAAAAAATCTCCATCTCACGGATTAGTTTTTGAGAATACAGAACAAACGCGAAAAAATATTTGACGATTCAAAAATTGCTTTGTGTTCATACGAAAAAAATAAGACAGAACTATTTAGTAAGTTTACAGCATGTATAGACACGTGCATTGCCATCCTGATGGATTTCCTCATATATTTATTTTTTTCTACACGTAAATACGTAAAATACTTCAAACGAACTTTTTAAATTGAATATGTGTATAATATACGTGGATTTAATAAACAACTGCCATTTCTCTGTGCCTTAGACACGAATTTATTCCACTGCTTTTGGTAACATTGTTTACTACAAACCTTAAACTATTACATTCTGACCATTATGATTATTCGTTGAATTTACTTTCCTGAGATATAAGAAAGGATCCATTTATGGAATTTTATGTTATGTACGCATCTGTTGACTAAATCGTACTCTGCTTATTTACGTTTCCATATTGTCTTTTTTCACAGACATCTACATCACAGAGGCGTATGTCCAAAAATCTGCGTTCAGGAATGTTTTTATGTGCCTATCTGTTTTGTGTATCAGATTGGTATTATTTTTTTCTAGACAGACAAGTTTGAAAAAGGTGTTTCAAAATGTTTCGAAGAGGCCCAAAACACGTTCCCAACAGACATGCTGTATTTGTAAGAGTAATCGCTAGCTTAAATTAGTGAGATCATTACTTGCGAGTGTACCCGTGTCTTTGTAAATAACTGTTGCTTTTAAACGCTTCTTGCAATGTGGGGCTAGTTACTAATCAAAGAAATATTTTGAACATACAGCATTGCAGGAAATGGCGTGTCACAGAAAACCAAAGTTTTTGCATTCTCTGGTTTTGTACGACACACTGCTTTATGCAATGGTATGTGTCCAAAATGTTCTCTGATTCGTAAATAATTGTTCTGGAAGTGTGGTTTCTTTCCGGAAATGATAAAAAAAATTACTATTAATAGACGTCACGTTTGAATTTAGTTCAAACGTAAGTTATTAAAGAGAAAAATTGTTCAAATTAATTAAAACCGCATTTAGTTGGCCTTCGGTGCTCTGTCACCTTTTAGGTACACGAGATAAGTATTATACCTGTAATTCAACTGCCTGGCTTTCGAGAAGTGAAATAATATCGTACTATAGCAGATGTAATATGTGTATTATTGGATTATAACAAGCATATTCAGTACCTGGAAAAACCCGTTCTCGAAGCTCGAGTCATGCTTACTCATCATATACTTCAAAGCCTCTGAGCGAATGGCGTTCGACAGTCGTGCATCTTCTCCTCGATCACTTCTCTTGAAAACATGGACGTGTATTGTAGGTGGTTAGCAAAAAACTGAGCACTTCTGAAGACCGTCTTGTCTAGAACAATAATTTTAAAATGTTATTAATTGTGACCTCAGATATTAACTTGTGAGTTAGATATGATCTATACATTTTTTATTAAGTAGGTGGCTTTGTTTTCATTAAAACGTGACATGAATCTATAAATAATCAGACAATAAAAAAGTAATTAGGGTTTCAAAATTCCTCACTTTATTCCGAACCATCTATATGAGTTTCACCTAAGACAGAACACGTGTGACGCTCTCACATCACCGTCAGTCGAGGTCTTCTCTTGAATGATTCGGTTATTTGAGAAACCACACATGTCCTCTTTGTTTAAAAAAAATTACATTTACTAAGGTTAATTCTACTACAGGTTAATAAGAAAACTTGTTTTCTTATGGAAGAGCTTGGCACAGGCAAATTATCTGCCGCTTGTTTCGCTGCTATCGCCAAGGGACTATAAAAATACGAAACCGAAGTTAAATTACATTTAAATATGCTTGAAAATGACAGAAGTCATTTAACCTCATTTCAAAGTGAAAATAAAGCAATTTTGCGTTTTTAATGAAGAAATGTATGTAACATAAAATTCAGGAAAGCTCTGTGATTGGTCAGTTTACACCCACTACCGATACCAGCGCTCTAGCGACAGAAATTGTCCCTATGACAAACCTCTAACATTGGTATTTCTAACCTGTAGTAGAATTGTCCTTATTTTTAATCATGGATTGTTTCCTCGTCGTCAGTTACACCAACCGTAAATAAAAACGCTACGTTTTTCGGTGCGGAAATTAAACGGGAGTAGAAAATAATGGTAAATTTTAGGAAACCCATATGTTCAGGACATAGAGAGCCAGCTGAAAACAGTAAAATGTGTATTTATTTCTTAAACTAACACGAACATATGGGTTTTGTTTGCGGTTGCAGCAAAATTACTTCCGTTTATTTCGTTTCTCTCTGTTATAATGCAATGCCATTTGAGAAACCCCACATGTACATCCAATAAATACAAATACTACACACAGCATAACAATATTTTAATTCCAGCCAGCAAGTTACCGATTCTAAACCTACTCGAACCTTAATACAACAATGTTTGTAGTACATTCTGTAATGTATTTTTTGCGTCTTCTTAAAACTTTACATGTATGGAGATATGGGGTTTCTCAAATCTTCTATTCAAATGCTGTGGTAACTTCAAGACTGTGTACGCCATGTTGGTCTGCAGACTGTTGCTCGCCCAGGCACAGCAAGGACATGGTTAGTCACGGGATGGGTCGGCCAAGAGAGACTCGTTTACGACGACTCTTAAAATCTTTTTTTTTTACCTCCGCTCTCCCCTCTCAACACGAGGGCCAAAACCATAAAACAGAGATATACCCAGCTTACCATGTTCACACGTGTTAACACGATGTCGGTCAACAGTCGCAGCTGTACGACCCATCGACTAATATCGCTGTAGAAAATAATTCCAACGACCGTCAAGTTGGCCACCAAAAGTCTTATAGGCTATTCAGGATAAACAGAGCACTTCTTACAATTTTCTGTAAGCCATTACGCCACCATTTTTACTATTTTAAATCCAAAAACTTCCGTGAAATTAATATCTAGTGTAAACATTTCACAACTCCCAAAACTTTGCTTGTATAATCCCAACAAACACATTTCTATTTATTATTATAAATATTGGGATGTACTCACTTTAAAGTGAACCACCTATAGCAAGTAAGTGTATATACGGGTGCACAATTCGTTAATATTTCTTCCAGATCCGAAACTACTATTTTTATAATGGTGACTGCTAATTTGAATACATGTTGACCAGCAAAACAAATGTATCATAATTCTGAAAATAAATTTAGTCGTGCTCGATTTTTACTTATTCATGCTCGAAAATTACAGCTCTTGCCCTATCCTAACTAATGACGTGAGAAAAATGTCTAGGTGGCCATCTTGTGGCATTAATTTGACCGCAAAATAAAAGTATTATATGTTTGATAACTGTAATTGGTGTCTGTTCTGAGTTGCTCCCGACAATTGTACTTCTTTCTCCGTCCATACCACTGCTGCATAAATTAAGATCCAAGCGGTCATCTTATACCTTCCAGTTGACAGCCAAAGCTTAAGTTTGAAATGTTCTATAACACCAATTTATCGCTTTCTAATAGTATTACAATAACTACTTGTTCTAAAACTCATGGTAATAAGGGTTTAGATATACGTTGCTCACTCCAAACACACGAAAATCAAATATTATTTTTTCCATTGTTATTTTTTGTGGGTGTTTGTGATGTTTCGTTGTGTAACACGGCCTGAACAAAGTTGAGGTTTTGTTACTATCTCAGAAGACGATTTTGTTTAAATGGTTTGAATTACAGTTTTATGTCATATTTTCGGCATACATTGACGTTATCTTCTTTTTTTTTTACATTTTAAAATAATATGTTTCCTTAGAAATATTTGTATTTACGGCTGACTTACATCAGTCTAAAATCATGTATATGACTTACTTAACAATGGCATACCGACAAAGCCACGTTTCATAAATCCATGTGAGTGATGGGAAAGTGTTAACCTGCCTCCCACGAACGCCCATCCCAAAAATCAAAATAAAGAAAAAAGAAAGAAATCCCTCTCCATTGTCTACAGGAAAATACTCTGCTAATAAAGAAACCCGTAACTTCCTCTATTTCCAGTAGCTATTTATTTTTAATGCGTGTAACTGTTTTGTGGTTACGCTCCCTTCTGTTAAGGGGAATTTTTACTGTGCCTATGTCAGTTTTCCCTCTCTTCTTAGTTACAGCATAGCTATATGTATACTTGGAGAGGTAGCCATGGCCCCAATGGCTGCCATAACTGCCCTATCACTCTCTGTCACGATGAATGCCTGCTTGTATGACATCCCTCCCTTGTAGGCGTATGTATGTGGCTCAGCCCTGAGACGTACTTAGGTCCTACTCTTCCCCTCTACCTCCTCTATAACACAGTATAGATTAAGTTAGGTTAGGCAAAAAAGACTCTCCTTCCACCTTGGCGATCCGGGATCGATTCCTGGCGGGGTCGCCCCTGATTTTCGCTCGTGAAAAACGTAACTGTCACATTTGTCACAGTTTGTCGGTGGGTTTCCTCGGGAATCTCCCGTTACCCCACAGCTTCACCCGGTGCTGCCCTAAACTCGCCTCATGTCACCAGCTTTGAAAACATCGCCGTTAAACGCCGAAAAATCTCTTCACTTACTTCATTGTATTTATTACGTGGCCTACGTAATTTGTAGTCTTTAGGATGTTCACAATAACTGATAGTGCCAACGAGGATTCTAGAACACCAGTAATGAACACTTAAACCGCGTCAAATAATTGCCCTCCATTCGTACGTATGAGACGCAAAACGCTATTCTAATTTAGAGACTATTAAGGCAAGAAAAATTTTTGCGATTTTTTAATATCATAAAACATTTTTTCATCGTTAAAAAGACTTTTGTTCTGAACGTTGGTTCAACAGTTTACTTAATATAGCGGTAGTTTGAAATACGCTGCATCACAATTCAAGCGTAAGGTAGGCAAATTCCTTTAACGGAACTGTTAACAAGTGTTTCAATAGCCGTTTACAAAACCTCGCATGACGTACTACGGTATGTTATCTCAAGTACGCGACCAGTTTTTGTCGATCACCAGGGTTGTCATAAACGTATGTTATTCTTTTAAATGGGGAGTGTTAGACAGTTTTGTTGTATTGTCAGTTTTTGAGCCATAGCGTTTATTCAAATTGTTTTATCAATATTTTCTCTTCGACAAAGCATAGGTCATATTCTTAGTAAACTGCTTGATATTAAAAATAATGCAATATTTCATTAACTTTTCATGCAAAATCATTACAAGAGAATTCTTGAAAGTTAACAATTTATTCTCTTGCAACGATTCTGCATGACAAATTAATGAAAGATTCCATTGTTATTTTTCTATAGTAGTTTACCAAGAATGTGTCCTATGTTTTGTCGAAGAGAAAATTTTGATAATGAATAAATGTTATGGCTCAAAAACTTAAAATACAAGAAAATGTTCTATCATTCCTCCTTAAGGTTTTAAGATGACGGTAATATTTTGTACACTGTAAGAATGTTTGTCAAAGAGGTGCATGAAGCTCAGGCTCAAGTTTACTCAGTATTTTATTTATATTACGCATAATTGGCGTTTAGTGGCTATTTCTTAGATATTTTGAACTTGATAATTCGATTTCACTCCGCTGTAGTTTTGGTTATGTCTGGTGTTTACAATTTTTAAGGTGACCTTACGTCTGCTGTTATATCCCCTCTCCCTTCTAATGTTGTAGTGTGGGGATCTATTATTACTGATTCAAAACACCTGCAGTTTATGTACTTCTATACTTCGGAACCCTGGACTTGTTCCGTCAGTCCCACGAGAGATACGCTATGATATCGTTTTAAAGTTTTAATCACGGCCTCACGCGAATATCACCCTCTTCGTGACGGTCGCAGCAGAAGTCTCTTTATATATTCGGCTTACTAAAATCGCCCGCGGTGGCTCCGCGAAACGCGCCCACGCTTCGTGGAGGTCGCCGTCGAAGTCCTCTATGTATACGTGGTTTACCACAATCAGCCGCGGTGGCTCCGCGAGACGCGCCCACACTTCGTGGAGGTCGCCGTCGAAGTCCTCTGTATATACGTGGTTTACCACAATCAGCCGCGGTGGCTCCCCGCGACACGTCCACCCTTCGTGGAGGCTA